>JAXCGZ010021280.1:27500-32500 GCA_037179515.1 Halocaridina rubra | reverse complement strand
GTTTCATTTACAACTGGCTCTTCTCTCTCTACATTGCGGGAAAATGACTTAGCTCATGCAACTTGTAGTACAGATTCCCCAGAACAATATTATGGCATTTTGCTGCTTTTACCTTGTTAGCTTCCTCATTTTTTTTTTTTTGGGGGGGGGGGTCATTAGTGTTTAGCGTAACTATGAGGTCATAATCTGCAACCGGGTTGGGAATCACACCGGAAGAGGAAATACTTTTTTTTATATGTTATTAAGAGGTATATCAGAGTAGCATTCTATTTGTGATACTTTTACCTTATTTTCTTCATTTCGTTATCTACTACTACTACTACTACTACTACTACTACTACTACTACTACTACTACTATTATATTCATTTCTTTAATATTTACATCGAAATATTTTACCCGCCATGTGCTTCGGTATCAAAGACAAACATATCGTTGCCATAAACATTCACGTTGCAGTTCTTTGAAGGTAGGAGTGGATGAATTACGCGGTCATGTTTAGCATATATTTAGTTGCTTAGAGTTTCTTTTGTGCTGTGAAGGGCACGAACTGTGACACAAAAAACGGCTAAAAGATTCATGTACAACAACTAGGACAGTGTTTCTTAATCTGGGGGTGCTGAAATCAATTTTAGGGGCTGCTGAGATATGCTGCAGTACTGCACTTCGCTCTCAAGGAAATTGGAGTGCAGTATTTAGCCTAAGTTTTGTCTCTAAGTTTCACGGTCGATTATTCCTGACGCCACAGAGCCATCTTTGATCCGGGCTTTGTACCGGCACCTGTTTGATCTATCCTCTTCATCTAGTGGTTGGTTGGCTTACAATGCCAAAACAAACATATTCATTAAAATGTAACGATAGGGTAATTCTTAGACAGTTTTCTTTAAAGAGAAAGTCTTAATTATTTTATAATTATTAGTAAAACTACTGGGGATAAAAATAGAGTTATACAATTATTCCCAATTGTAATAAAATAATGAGATCTGGGAGGGCGTAAAAGTCTTTCTTATTTTTAATTCGAGAATAAAAGATTTCTTGGGGTACCCGAGCAGATCAGTAGTTGACCTATACCCATCTCTGCACATTTCTTTTGAGTTAGGGTGGGTTATCACTCGACGAAACTGGAGATATTTTTATTAATGAAATGTCAGTATACTGTATGCCTTGTATCGAAAAAGAGCTATGCTAAGTCTCTCTGAATTAATTTCAGCGTGATCTAGGAATGAGAGCAAAAACCCTCCCACCCTTGGTAAAATAATCATATAGAAAACAAAAATAGAAAAGATCCTTATTGATAAGTCGAATTGTATTTATTTTTTCAGTTCAGAAATGCTAAAAATGTCCTCTTTATTTTTGCAGGTTGCTTGTAGGGGCCCCGAGGTACGAGACAGAACAGAATTATTTGGGGGTGTCTCGCGCAGGCGCAGTGCTCCAGTGCTCGCCCGATATTCCTGGGGCTTGCGAATACATTCCCTTTGACAAGAATGGTGAGTTATTCATTTGCCTCTTTTTTTTTTAATATGTTAATATTGATTTCATAATTTAAATACTTTGTTAGCGCCGAACACTGATGTGAAACCTTGAGAGTGAATGTAAAATGCCTCTGTGTTATTTTACAATTCTTATGACTAATTCTTTTTAAAACAGGTTGTAAAATTGCCTCTAATATTAATCCTTGTCTTCCAGGAAATAATAAGGAAATATACATTTGCGTTCTAATCTTACACTAATACCGATGTTTTAATATAATTTCCAGAAGTTAAATAATTTATCAGCGTAACAGTAAGGTGGTAAAGTCTTGGCAGAAGAACAAAAGGTGTTGAAAATTGTTCTGAAAAATGTAGAACAATTGTAAAATTACTTATATATCAATCTGTCTTTCAGGAACTTTTTCTGTGGGTTCGCGTTTTATGCTATATGACAAAGAAATTGTTTTTTTTTTTATTAAATTTATAATATATTTACAGTCAGAACTTAGAAGCAGTTTATGGTTGGATTTCACAGGTGAAAACTGCCTTGAAACTTAAGGGGGGTACAGACGATCATTATTACTGTCAGTAAAAATACTGACACTATTCTATTGGTGTTAACTACTACGTCCATATGATGGACACACCGACAGTAATAATGACAGTACAGGAAATACTGTCAGTAATATTGATCGTCTGTTTAGCCCTTTACTGAATAGCCTGTTTTACTGATAAATTTTTTCCTTTTCTTCACAAAATTTCTTCCCCTGCTGGAACTATTTGGTGTATAGTGTTTGACTTTTTCCAGGTGGGGTTATTTACTCTCTCTTTATAATTGCAATATTAATACTATTATATTGAATTCCTCCTCTCCCCATACGCACACACACACACACACACACACACACACACACACACACACACACACACACACACACACACACACACACATATATATAATTTTTTTCTGATGTTTATTAAGTACATTTTACTCTAGGCATACTGAGATATTAGGCTGGCTCTGACAACTTTTTTCAAGTATACGAAAGTTTGAAGTGCTCGCTTCTCTTTTTTCTTGTATTTTTCCTTGTTACTTTCGTCACTTTCTCTGCTATATTACTTACAGTACACTCCCTTAAGACGTACAATGTCACTGATTTCAATAATAACATTTGTATATTCATCTTAACATCTTTTCACTCTTATTTTTTCTTTTTACTCATGTCATTGTCTTTGTTATTTTGAATGAAATACACTTTCATTAGCTGTACAAGATTAGTGTTCTTACTATTGATATTTGCAGACATATTACTCTAGTATCTTTCCTTAATGCTGGAAGTGCTGTTAAAAGATTAAAATTGTTGCATATAAATGACACTTTTGTGATGATATTGTAAGCATGTTAATGTAAATTCAGGTTTTCTTAATATTAATTTCTGTTAGTATTAAAACCACTTGCGCTAGTCATACTGTGTATAATTTTATTTATGTTTAAGGCTGTATGTACTCATTCCTTCACATTAAATGTATGGTATGAGTATGGGATCTATGCAACCATTAAATTTCCATGTACATACATGTACCCGTACAGTGCCCACAATCCCCCCTTTTTAGGCGGTTGACTTAGTCAAAGCGCATACATTCAACATAAATTATCCATGTGGTCTGGATTTATGTTCCTATTTGAATATAAATCTTATATGTCTTTCTTATTGGTTTCTTTTTCTTTAATTTATCACTGCTTGCAGGCAAGTATTTTGGTTTTGACTTCAAGATCTTAAGACCTCACATTTATCCTGGCATGGGACCAACACTAAGATGAAATAACATGTTCCCTTAATGACTGGAATCTCATTTGGGGATTTTGATTGTCGTGATTGAGGTTTCACAATGTTATGTTTGTGAGAAATATTTTGTGTAAAGATGGAGAGATAGATTGATACAGTAGTGGAAGAGTTTATATTTTTGCTACTTTTGACATCCTGTATCTTACAAAGGAACTATTTCATAATATATATATATATATATATATATATATATATATATATATATATATATATATATATATATATATATATATGCATATATATATCTTTTCTTTAAGAAATAGTATAGTTTTATTTTACGGGAGACTTTTCGTCTTGTTTAAAAAAAAAAAAAAGTAATGCCTTCATTTTTCTTTTATTTATCGCATTTTTACCTTCACTAAGACACGCCAAATGACAGACTTTTAACATTATGAATAGTCATTTGAAGAGCATTTACTTTTATGGCCAAGCAGAGCCGGTCCATCGTGTTATTTACATAATACGTAGAACACTTACAGCGACTCATATCTCCCAATATCAGGAGACGAAATTGAAATCTTGGAGTTATCATCAACTTTTGAATTATGTGGCTGTCATGCCGCCCACACTTACACCGGATAAAGTAGCGTTTAAAGTAATGTAAACACATCGTAAATAGGGCATAAAAACATGAGGAGTTTCTTGTTTGGAAAAGGCATTTCTTCTGTTTTTTTTTCTTCTTTATCTCTTTTTTTTTGGGGGGGGGACCTTGGTGAATGGCACAAAACCCTAAATGGTTTATTCATATTTTCTTGAATTCCATTTATTGGGTTATTTAAATATAAATTTATATTTTAATTTTCTCTGCCAGTATGTCATGTTGGCATTAACATTGGAGATTTATGGAGTAGTATTGATCAATTTTGGGCAGTCATGGGTAAGATGAGGATAAATTCTTTTACTTTTTTCATTATTCTAATGGCTTTACGTGGGAATATGTGCATGCTGTTTCTCTTTTTGATTTATTAATGTTTTATTCAACATTTTTTTGTCACTGTTGTTCCCCATTTGAATAGGGGTGGAAGCTAACAAGTTGGAGCTGGGGATTAAGGCTGGATGCTCTTTCTTACGTCCTGGAGTGGGATCAAACATGGGTTTGTCAGTTCCCTAATTGCGCATTCCATCACAAAATTAATGCGGCTCCTTTGCGTTGTTTATAGTTTTATTACCATACTTAGCATAAGCATAATGAAAGTAGAATTAGAACAGAGTGCTCCTGCTACAACCGATAGTTGATCTTGATAGGAATAATGATATTGCTGGAAAAAAAAAAAAAGCTCCCACTCCCATGCTGGAAGATTGGTATGGTAGCTGCAGTCTCCCTATAGAGTGCAGGACGTACTCTACAACGTGTGTGATGTATACAAAAAAGGAAAAGTTTAAAAATGACCTATTGAGTAAAACCTCTCCGAAAATCAGTATTCACCATTTTAGACAATGGGAATGTAATGTTGACAATGTTGAGCATAGCTTCTCTTTGGCTAAATTATTCTCAGGCCTTCTTCTTCATTTTCTTCATATTCTTTGTTAATTTTTTTTCTTTTTCTCCCTTTTCTTCTTTTTCTTTTCTGTTTTTCTTTTTTCTACTTCTTCTTTTTCTTCTTTTTTTGTTGAGAACACGAAGCTTGGTCGGTCAGCATTTATAATGAAATTGTAAAGGACCGATTATAGAGAGGCGTGATTCG
>JAXCGZ010021280.1:10000-22500 GCA_037179515.1 Halocaridina rubra | reverse complement strand
CTTTAGTCTCAGAAGTGATGAGATTAGGAATAGCAGCTGCAATGTACTGTTGTTTAGCTTTGTAGTGTAATTTTCCTTTATAATAAATAATTTATGTGTAGTCACCCTGGCTCAACCGGTAGCGTCCGCGACTTTGAGGCGTTAGGTCGAGGGTTCGCGCCCCGTCACGGTCTGAGGTTAGCAAGGGCATGCACTCAGGGTAACGATTACATCTGACAAAACAAGTCCTTCGTAAGAAGGCAGCCGTCCTAGCCCTTGGTAGAAAAAGGAGTCTGTGACGTAAAACCGGAATTAATAGATAATTTGTGTATTCTTCCATTGTTTTGAAACTTTGCTTTTGTACAATACAACCATATTTGATTGACTTTATGCCTTCAGTATTCAACGCCATAGGTAGGCTTATTCATTGTTTATAAATGAGTCAATATGGTGATGGTAGTAGTAGCAGTAGTATTAGTAGTAGTAGTAATTGTAATATTAATGAAGAAAATAATAATAGTAATAAACATCATCATCATACGTTTATCTCTAAGGCTTTTGACTGAGTCTGGCACAAGGCTCTGTTGGCCAAACTCCCTGCCTATGGCTTTACCCCTTCTCTCTGTTCTCTAATTTCCAGTTTTCTTTCTGACCGTTTTATATCTGTAGTTGTTGATGGTGCGACATTTAGCCCTTTCTCTATTACCATTGGTGTTCCGCAGGGCTCTGTTATTTCACCTACTCGGTTCCGTCTCTTCATCAATGATCTCCTACAATCCCCATCTTCCTTCTCTTCTTCATGCCTTTGCTGATGATTCTACCCTTCACTTTTCCTCTGCCTTTTCTTCACAACTTCATCTGCTACTTGTAATCAGTCTCGTATCACTCTTTCTTCTACTTTCAACTCCGATTTGCAGAGGATATCTGAGTGGGGCACTCAAAATTTAGTTAAATTAAATGCCTCCAGGACACAGTTTCTGGCTATCTCTTTATCTTTTTCTCCTCCTGATAACCCTATTGTCTTCGAAACTAACGAAATTTACCCTCTTACTTCTATCAACATATTAGGAATCCATATAGCCTCTAACTTGTCTTGGAGGATTCACATAATCCAAATTTTTAAATTTTCATCCGAAAAATTAGGGGTTCTCTTTCGTTTTCGTCATTACTTTTCCTCTTTAGAGTTACTTAAATCTATTAAGGTCTTATCCGTCCTTGCTTAGAATATTGCGCGCACATCTGGGGTGCCTCTTTTTATACATATCTCCTTGATAGAATTGAATCTAAGGCAGTCAGACTCATTTATAATCATTCTCTTACTTCCATTCTGGATTCTCTCTCCCTTTGCCGTGAGGTATCATCCCTTTCTCTTTTCTATCGCTACTACTTCCATCGCTGCTCTGATGAGTTGACGAGTTGTACCCCTCCCCCCTACTGAGGCCGCGTAACACTTGCCAAGCGGCCTCATCCCACTGGCACTGTGTGGAGATTTGTATCTCGCGGATTGGTCGGTGCAGCGACTGCTTTTTCCATCTACCTCCAGACTGGAATTCTCCTCCTCCTTCTGTCTTTCCTAATTCTTATGACCATTCATCCTTCAAAAAGCGGATCTATCGTCATTTTAGGGCCTAATCCTCCATACCTCTAGGTCCTTTGTACTTTAACTATTTTTTGTCTGTCGTTTTCCTTTGTGCTTTTTTTTTCCCTTCATCTTGGTGTCTCTTGTGCCCGGACCTTTTTTGATGAGGACAGTTTTGCCTGTCCCAGTGTCACACACATAAAAAAAATATAAAGATGACCATGATGATGATTATAATAATAATAACGTCTAACTATTAAACATCGTTAATAATAAAATGGTGATATATTTATATGATGAAAAAGCTTTGGTATAGATAGAATTCTGTACCATGTGGTAGGTTGGTTGGCCCATGGCAGCAACCTCCCGTTGCGATACTACAGCTGAAGGATGTTCAATGTTAAGTCTTCTTTCAGTTACGGTTCTCTTTTTATGCCTACATCAACACCGAATATTCTTGGATATTCGTTACACATCTGACAAGTCACAATGCTCCCCACCTCTGTTTCTCGCTATGTTTCCTTCGTGCCCAGGCCCGACGAGAGTAGATTTTTTTTTTTTGGCATGTCCTGGTGTCACAATCAAAAAAATCAAACCACAACATTAACTTAGCTTCGCTTTCATCTCTATGTGTGTTGTGTTTTATATTAACACAATAAAAGGCTGTTTTTCTTGTTTTCCTCCAGAAAGTACATAGTTCGGATGAATCCCAGTATAGGTACCTGATGTCATTATTACGTGCTTAATCTAGGATTGAGAAAAGGCAAGTTAATGTAAATCAACGTATCCTACAGTAGGCTAGTTAGTTTATCCTGCATTTTACCTCATTCCCAGATGCAGCACCTAAAAATTACCTCAGATGCCCATTTGGGGATTGATCAAATTTACACATGGTTTAATTAACTCATTGTACAGATGTACGTGTTTCACAGCCGGCTTTAGGTAAGTGTGACAAAATGCATTAACCAATTTATTAACATTTTATTAACGTATTTTTCTACAGGCCACAGGGTGATTCCCTCCATGATATTCGACCCGGATACCAAGAGTAAGCTTGGTGTATCATTTAATGGGATCTTGTCAAGAAGAGAAACCCCCCAGGGTACTCTAGGGTTATGCATATTAACAAAGCATATCACCTAAGTAACATACCATATTTAAGGGTTATGTAAGTGTACATTGTGTTCTGGGGGTTACTCATTTTTACAAGATCCCATGAATGGCCTATGTTCATTACTCTTCGTCAGTTAACCATGGTTAATTTGCAATTCAGTTCCTTTTCAAGCATATTCATATTTGTCATTACTTTTGGTAAATAATGGAGACTTTAGCCCGATTCCTTAAACAGTGTAAACCTAGGATACCATATTGTTAGTTAGCTAGACACACAAATGGATTTCATCCCTTCACATCTGACAAGTTATTACACTCTCCATCTCTGATTCTCTTTACTTTATGTATTCTTCGTGCCCAGGCCCGATGAGGGCTGTTTTATTGCATTATTTTTTGGCCCGTCCTGGTGTCACAATCATATATATATATATATATATATATATATATATATATATATATATATATATATATATATATATATATATATATATATATATATATATATATATATATATAAAACGCATCTGACGCGGTTTTGTGTATGGCTAGGATCTCTTATGGGATCCCAGCCATACACAGAACCGCGTCAGATGCGTTTATGAAATCCATATGTGTGTCTAGGTAACTAACAATATGGTATCCTACGTTTACAGTTTAAGAAATCGGACCTTTGAATAAATAAGTTAATAAAGCAATCAGTAAATGAATAACTTATTTTTTTTTGTGTGAGAGAAAACCAGCTCTTGGGGGAAAGGATGAAATTATTATTGGAATTTAATTCTCAGATTTTCAATGTCATTTCGAGCCTCCATTTAACTATTGCTTGAAATATTTGAATTATACTCTTTTGCATTACATGAGGTATCAGTGACTAGCTAATAACATTTCTAGAGCCTAGTTCTTGGCGGACTACTTTCCGATGTTTTAGAAGTGTAATAATTACTAGACCATTGGTTAACTGGCGATCCTAGTTGGCGTTGTTTTTCCATTATTATTTATAAAAAAAAAAAGCAGCGTATTGTGAAACTTTTTTTTTTTCAACCAGAGCACTCTTAATCTATTTTCCAGAATGATACTAGCACAGCTGTGGCAGAACACGGCCTTGGCTTGTTTGTGATAGATGTATAGAAAATTTTATCTATTATTTTTAATACATAAATAGGCCTATTGTGAAATGTAACCCTTTTAATTCGGTCCATGTGCACTTTTCTGCAGATTGATTATTAGTATCTTTAGCAAATCGGTCTCTGGCTTTTTTTTTGTAATCAGGAGTAAAAAAAATTTTGTAATTAGTGTTTTAGAAATTAAAAAAAGGCATATTACGAAGATATATGTTTTTAAATTCATCTAGCTCTCATGATCCTGTTCTTCAGAATGATAATAACAACAACAGTGGCAACACACAGCTTTGGCTTGTATGTGACAGGCAACCGAGTTTAAGCTGTTTAGAAGTAATGACTCTTGCAGTTTGTGTTTTGAGGCCTTTTTCTTGTTTAATTAACTCGTTTAGTCTGTGCGTCTTTTGAAGTTATCATCCCTTGATAGGAGGCGTTTTATTTTGAGCGTGCAGATTTTGTTCGAAATGTAAATGGGTTTGCAAGCGTTTTCAGTTTAGTAAAGTAGTTATAGATATATTTGATTAGATTTTGAGTTTTAATGATAATAATTATGATGATAATAGTACTAATAATGGTAGCTCTTATTTGATGTTTATTATATTCATTATTACTGATTGGAGAACAGTATTATAGCGTTTGTCAATGAAACTTTATATGGAAAAAGTACTGTACTGCATATTATGGTAGTATAAATGATATTCGAAGACCACAGCATCCAGGTATCTCCCAGTTGATGGACAGAGTAGTCTCCGAAAAACTCCAAAATTATTGTATGTCACTTATACGTATATATACGTGTGTGTCATATTATTCAGTTAGGAATTTATTTTGACAGACGTTGTCATTAATATTATCATTATAATTCTTATTGGAAATGAAAACCCATAGTAGAGTTTTTCGTATTTATTAAGTACTTTAAATTAAGCTTTCACTTTCTACTGAAAGCAGCAGCAGTATTAGTCTTATTTTTATTACTACAATTATTGTGATTATTATTAATGCTATTATTAATAATGCTGTTATGATGGACCTCATATGTTTTTATTATTATTATTATTATTATTATTATTATTATTATTATTATTATTATTATTATTATTATTATTAAATGCAAGTGAACTGTATAAAAACTCCATTATCTTCATCGTATTATAACTTACTTGTACTTTATATTTTGATATATAGTAATATGAAAATCATTTTTCATGACAAATGAATATCATAAGAAAACTTGGAATGTTGATTAATAAATGTCATTACTTCCTCACCAGTTAATCTCGATCTGCCTCTTCATTATCGTGCACCGGTGAATGAGTATGAATATACTACATATTTTCTCTATTCGTATCCTTATTTGATTCTCTTTTTTTTTCCTAATTTATTTTTGATACTAAAATTTCAGATTAGAAATAAGTGGCCCTATGAAAAATGATGACTACTTTCATTATTGTACACACACGCGCGCACACACACACAATATATATATATATATATATATATATATATATATATATATATATATATATATATATATATATATATATATATATATATATATATATTGATCTCAACGGAAAATGAAACAGAATTGAGTTGGCAACTGCTTTCAATTAAGAAAAAATATATCATTAAAGCCAGAGTCTGACTGTGATCATTAGATTTTTTCTTAGCCTAAATGGAGAGCACTCGCCAACTCAGTTCTGTTTCATTATTCTTGGGGATCATTATATATATATATATATATATATATATATATATATAATATATATATATATATATATATATATATAGTTTCATATATTATGATTATCTCATGATTGCCAGTTATATATTCATATATATCTTGAAATGGGTGTTATCATGAAATATTCTTGTATTTATAACGAAAAGATTTAAATTCCTTTTAACATTTTTTTTTTAGGTAGAATTTCCTTTACAGTTTGATACTTTATAATTTTTAATTAGTGTATATTACCTATTTTCACCCTTAATGGTGTTTTGTTATTCTAAATTATCTTGTGGGCTTTGTAATTTAGTAATTATTATAGCTATTAAGTTGAAAGTAAACTAGTTAAGGCTGTTGTGCCTCATAGAAGTAGGCCTCTCTCCACTTACACCGTGGATGAACCAAGCTATGATGTGGTGAGGGAAAGGTGTTGACCCGTTATCGCCAATCAGTTATTATGGATGATTTGAGTGGGTTGGCTTCTGGAGAATGTGTGTGTGCTGTGACTCGGCCGCCCTTCTTACAATTGGGATTGCAGCCATTATACATGTAGGCATGTCATTTAGTTATATATTTTTCCCTTTTTTTATATGCACACATGTATGTATATATGTGTGTGTGTGTGCATATAAGATCATGTGTTTTTTCTTGATTAGTTCACGTGACTAATAGAGAACATTCCCCCCCCCCTCCCTCATACCGAAGGGAGTGCTTTAATCTAGTTGTAAGGACTGATATAACAGAATAAATTTCATAGGAGTCATATAAATACTGTATCACAAGAGTGTTCGTATATTAGGTTAGGTTAAGTTCGATTAATCTTGGTTAAGAGTTTAAAAATGGGTTAGTTTAGGTTAAATTAGATTAAGTTTGGTTGATATAGGTTAAAATAGATTAGGTCAGATTACAATATGATATTCGTATTACCATAATATGAATGAGTTACAGTTGGTCAGGTTATATTTGGCTGATCCAGATTAGGTTAATTTGGAATATGCTAACGGCAAAGCATCGTATACGTCAATATTCTTATCAGTTGAAATTCATCTCCTCTATATTCACTTCTTTATTATGATACCTCTTCTTTCAATCACTCCTCTGATACTAACCCTGGTAAAGTTTTTTTTTTTTTAATAAAATTGATATTTTAATAAATTAGATCATAGTAAGGTAGGTTTGATTTGTTTAGAATATGACAACGGAAAGGGATTTTTTTTTTTTTTAGTCTTTACGATATTTTGAGCCTTTGATACTAACCCAAGTGTCTTTATAACTGCTATTAATATTTTGATAGGTTGTTAGGTTAGGGTAGGTTAAGATAGATTAAGTATAATTGTTTGAAAATGACACCGGAAGGGTAAATTGTTTTATCACTTCACGTTATTTCACTCTTTTGCAATACCACAAGTGTTTCTATAAGAAATTTGAGCTTTATCAGTAAATTCTGATGATTTTTTACTATTTTTTATTATTCGTTCTTGAAAATAGGTGATGTTTTTACTGTTTTCTATATTTTTTTTTTTAGGGCTGCCAGGTGAGAGAACCACCACATAAACATCCCACCAACATCGGAGACAAAGATTTGCAAATATAATGTTACATTTCATTTTCAGTATTAATAATCAATCGATACTTCCACTTTAATTCCTTAGTTATTGTTGGTTATGCTATTGTTATATGTGTATACATGTATACTCTCATATCTAAATAAAACACACACAACATTCTCTCTCTCTCTCTCTCTCTCTCTCTCTCTCTCTCTCTCTCTCTCTCTCTCTCTCTCTCTCTCTCTCTCTCTCTCTCTCTCTCTCTCTCTCTCTCTCTCACACACACACACACACACACACACATATGTGAATCTCAGGAGTCAACATAGCACGGAAGATACGAACATAATATAGCTAGGGTTTTAGAAGTGATATGGAAGCTTTGAGTATTTTTTTGGTCCAGATATTATTGTAAACATCACCCACTAGGTACATTTGCTAGGGAGGGAGAGGCAAAATAAGGAAGAATAACTTATGAGAGAGAAGACACGTGTAAAGAATCATTCTTGAAGACAATGGGCAGTATTGAAGAAGGAAAGTTTGCTATAGGACGTGAGTTTATAATGTTTTTGCCTCTTGCATAAGTACGGGTTAAGATGATTATAATAGCTGTGACATATAAGCCACAAGGAATAAGGTGGAGGTTATGAGGAAAATAATAGGGGTACACTTAAAGTCACAGATTCAGTTGTAAACATGCCAAGCAGTCTCATCTCACAGGTACTGTGTGGAGATTTGTAGCTCGCGGATTGGTCGGTGCAGCGACTGCTTCCCATTTACCTCCAGACTCTGGAACTCTCTTCCTCCTTCTGTCTTTCCTAATTCTTATGACCTTTCATCTTTCAAAAAGCAGATCTATCGTCATCTCAGAGCCTAGTCCTCCATATCTCTGGGTCCTCTGTACTTTGACTTTTTTTTTCTATCTGTCGTTTTCCTTTGTGTGACATTACCTCATCTCTGCCTTGCCCTTAACCTTTTTCTTTTCCTTCGTCTTGGTATTTTCTCGTGCCCGGGCCTTAATTGATGAGGGCAGCTTCTACCTCTCCCGGTGTCACACTCTTAAAATAAAAAAAAAAAAAAGAGAAATACATTGGAATTGTCTTGACCCACACAATAAAGAGGATTCCTTTGTGGTAATATTGCTAGATTTTGTACAAGGACATTACCTGCACCATAATGTAGTCATGTACTGGAACCAATGACGTGCCAGAGGTGGAGATAAGCCATTGCTGCTCTATCTAGAATTCATAGATAATTTTTTGAATTTTGGCAGAATTGAGCATGATCCACCAATGTGGGAAAGTGACACTACTGAGAGTAGGGAAACCAAGAAGGAAATGAGGAAATATTATCCAAAAAGAGATTACGACAAATTTAATGGTTCCTGTCAATAAAATTGTCTTGGGGACCATTTTCAACAAGAAATCTTTCCAAGATATGTATGAAATCTTTTGTGAGGAATATAAGAAGATAGGCGTTGCATACCATCTACCAAAACAGGAATTATTAATGCCAGAGCGAAAATAGTTCAGTAGTAAGTGTAACAGAGCAAAAGGGTGGAGAGACATATACCGGAATAGGTGTAGGAGGAGAAATTGTATAGTCCTGTTGCCATTATAAACGAGATAATGTTTGTTTAGCACATATGTTTGGTACAGGAGGGATATGTCCTCAGGCCTCAGAGTTTTATGAACACCTAACTTCATCAGCACTATGCATACCTCTGTAGCTGAATAGACGATGTTTTCTGATACTGATGATCTCTCATCTCTGCAATGTGAGGGGGTGGAGTATTTTCTACTGTAAATACTGACTGAAACTCCTAGTTCAGTTGTTTTCAGATATCTTCATCTGTGTCAGTAATACTTTTACCTGCCCTCTCTAACTTTTAAAAAATTGTTTTCTTACCTTTAATTCCAGCTGTCAAGGCTGTAGAAGTTTTCATGGGCTGGGCAGATTGCATATTCTTAGATTATCAAAACGCATTTGACAGTAGTCACCGTGGCTCAAACGGTAGCGTCCGCGACTTTGAGGCGTCAGATCGAGGGTTCGCGATCCGTCACGATCTGAGGTTAGCAAGGGCATGCACTCAGGGTAATGATTACATCTCCCAAAACAAGTCCTTCGCAAGAAGGCAATCGTCCTAGCCCTTAGTAGAAAAGGGAGTCCGTGACGTAAAACCGGAACGAACAAACAAACAATCAAAAGGCATTGGACACAGTCCAGCATGGAAGATTTATTAAGAAACTGCAAGTAATGCCAAGAATAGAGGGAAATGTCTTGGAGTAGACAGAAGCTTACTTTGTAGGAAGAGAATAGAGGTTTAGAGAAAAACACACATTGTCTGACTAGAGAAAGGTTAGCAGTGGGGTTCCACAGTATATATGTAAATGACGTGCTGGAGCCTGTAATGCTTTTTTGATATGTTTGTAAATGACACAAAGATAGTAATGAAAAGACAAGGAAAGTGGTAGAATAATTTGCATGATTGGTCCGAAAAGTAACTAATGAAAGTCAATACCTCAAAATGTACATTAGTGTGAATGGGCAAAAGTGCAAGAAGGCGCACGTTTGGGTACTCGGTAGCAAGCGCGGAACTTCAAGAGACGGAGAGTGAAAGAGGTTTATGGGTAAGAGTTTGGAGATTTGTCTCCAGAAATGCTTGAATATGATATAGTAAAGACAATATATGCTTACTTAACAAACTTGAGGGTGGCCTCTCAGGCACATGGACAAGTAATTGTTCACAAATATTTATGTGACTTCAGTGAGGCCAAAGCTTGAATATGTAGCACACTAATGGAATCCGCACCTGAAAAAGTACATAAACTAGAGAAAGTTCAAACACATTCTGCGATGCTGTTGACAGAAATACGCAATCTCTTGTACATGGAATGGCCGTGGGGTTTAGACTTAGGGTCATTTGCAGCTATAGAAGGAAGAGGGGGAGCTATGGTGACGGTTTTTATTCCTTCATAGTTTTGACAGTGCTCAGGGAGCGATATTCTGATGTGGGTAGCTCCAGTACTAGAGGTCCTTGTTTGAAGCTTCGTACGAAAATTTCTTTGTAGGATATAAGAAAGTACATATTTAGTGTAAAGTTCATTCGTAATTGGAATTCGCTAAGCGAGGAGGTAGTTAATGCTAATTGTATCCATAGTTTAAGGACATATACGACAATTGTCAAAAAGTAGAAAAAAAAACTATCAGGAAACGGAAAGTTAAGAACACCGAGCTCTTTCTTGTAAGCACAATTAGGAAAAAACACGCGCGCGCGCGCGCACACACACACACACACACACAACATGTACTTACACACTAAGATTCTTTGCTCAAGTAATATTTTTCTTAGTTATATATACAAATATATGTGATATATGCTTGCATATTTATTAATATATGCTTACATATTTTTGATACTTTCTTATTTATCTGATCGTTTATTTCTTTTTTTCTTTTTTTCTTTCTTTCTTTCTTTATTTATTTATTTCTTTATTTATGCATTTATGTAGTTCTATATTTGACGTTTCAAGTGTATCTCACACCCTCCAATTGCAGGCTGTGAGACAGATAAAAACTTTCTTTGATTCTCCGCACGCACATTATCTCTATGTATATGTTAACTTAATATTCTTTGTTTTCTTTTCTTATGTACAATGCATACTCTGTATACTTAAGAAATACGTTGTAAAGATTTAGTAATACATGAGTGTCTTGGAGCAGGACCCAAATTTCGTTAATGTGTATTTTTTTTTTTCATTGCTAGGAAATCACGCAGTAACTTCTTTTTATTTTTAATTGTTTTTTAAGTAGTAATTCTTATTAATTTAGGCTTTTTTACTCATAATTTTATTCCCCATATATACTTCTAGATTTTTAAAAAATATGCATATGTATAATTTCTTTGTTTATTATATGGATATTTTTTACGTAGTCGTACACATTGTTATTTTACGTATATTTACGTCTTAAGAATATATATAATATATATATATATATATATATATATATATATATATATATATATATATATATATACATATATATATATATATATATATATATATATATATATATATATATATATATATATATATATATATTTATTTTTTTATTTTTTTATTTGTGTATACCCGTACACATTGTATATTTTACCAATATTTACTCCTTCATGGCCATCATAAAAGTTTTTATCGTTGTGTGATACATCTTTAATGTCGTTATTGCTCTTGGAGTGCCCATACCTGCTATATTAAACGTTTTTCTCATGCGTTATCATGAGATTTTCGATCTTACGTACAACAAGACAGTATTGGCTACATCAGGGGTTCTCAGTTTGCGATCCGCTGACCTCTGATGGTCCGTCAGCTGAGATAAATTGAAAAGACAAATCAGAATATCGATATTTTAAATTCATTTCCAAATCTGTAGGAACAGTGTTTAAGCACCATGTAAGTTGTTGCTTTTGAATAAAATTGTACTGTATTAACTATTTGATGCCGTCTTTCTAAAAACACATATTTAGTAACATATAGCTTTCATTTTAGAGTTAAAACTGTGAAAAAGAGGATGTTATTACTTTATAAATATCATCTTTTTGAGTAGAGAGGCCTTTCATAATTCTGGGTTCCGTGGGAAATTCATTGACATAAAAGAGAGGCCGTTGTAAAAAGGTTAAAGACCACTGGTCTACATCATGCTTATGGGTGGGTGGGTGGGTGGTCTCTCCTGTCGTGAAAGCTGGCATCCTGTGTCTGTCTTCGGGAGATAAGAAGAATGAGAAGAAGAAGAAAATGTTAAACACATTCTGTAAATAAGTTATTGAGCGATCTTTTTACCATATATAGATTATAAAAGCTACTTGAGTTGCCTCTTAAAATAGAAACTAGGCACGTAACCCTTTTCACACTAGCTATTATATATATATATATATATATATATATATATATATATATATATATATATATATATATATATATATATATATATACTAGAATCTATATCGCGGAGAAGATGGTCGCCGTGGCTAGGTGGTGTCGCGCTTGACTTTGATTCTTCATGTTGATTCGAGACCCGTCACGGTCAGATATTAGAATGGGCATTCACCTAGAGTAACGGTTGCGCACTGCCAAAACTCAAGTCCTTCGAAATGGAGGCACCGTCCTAGCCCTCACTGGAAAAGGGAGTCGGTGACGTAAAACCGTACTAAACAACCAATCCTATATCAGAGAAGCATGCGAGTGAGAGACGTTCAAATAATTATGAGTCCTTTAAGTAAGAGAAATATATAGTTGATTCCTTCATTATTGCCTCGAGCGATGTTTATGCTCGTATAAATAATGTCTCACTACTGACTCTACACATGTCCTGATGTATTCAGTGAACGTATTTGATAGAAGTGGGATTAATTCAGAAAGAGTACCGCCACTTTTTTCACT
>JAXCGZ010021279.1:52500-55000 GCA_037179515.1 Halocaridina rubra | reverse complement strand
AATTTTTTTTTTTTTTTTAGAATATTTACTTCTATGTCATAGACTAAAATATACAAACAAAAGCAACCATACAAATTAACATGCATACATACATTTATAAACTTGCTTTACACACTCATAACTTTGTTCACATGTACGTGTGTCGCTAGAAAATACACATAAATTTACTTTATTCATGCATATATCTTGATAGTAAAAAAAAAAAATTATATACACGAGTGTGTGTTGAGCATACATATATATATATATATATATATATATATATATATATATATATATATATATATATATATATATATATATATATATATATATATATATATATATATATATAACTATTTTACAAGGACACGTGTTATTTACGTACATAATGAACACACACACACACACACACACACACACCACTTATCATTTATAAACATTGACCTAATTAATAGATTACTCATTTACAGATTCACATAACCTCGCACACACGTGTACTCTCGTCCAAACTTAAAAGCCTTATCTTACACACACACACGTCTTATAAATATACAGGCATCAATTAATTTTCTTTACATATTTAGACTACTATATACAAAGCTCATTCTACCTTCACATACAAAACCTAAATCGTACAAACACGTGTATCTTTAAATAAACATAATCATTGCACATACACATACGTCTCATTTGTATACACAAAAACGTGTACAATAATTAAATACTATACATGCTAAACTCAATAATACATAAACATGCTTTTGCATACACAATTTTCTTTATATAAACGAGCTATATTTACTATACGGAGAGTGTTCTACATATACAAAATAATCGTATACATAATCATTACATACACATACACATATACATATATACATACATATAAGAACACCACTTAAGATACAACTTTCTAGCATATAAAACTTCCTATATAAACTAACATAATCTCAAAGCACACATTATGAAACAAATTTATACATTAAAGATTTATTTTATACATAAACATGTCTACTTTTCATGTGCCTACACACATCCATGTACCACGCATACATACATACACATACAAACACACACACAAACATATGTGTGTGTGTGTGTGTGTGTGCTTGTGTCAATTATGTAAATCTTACATTAATACACAAACACCAAACATCCTTTGCAAACATACACACTCGTGAACCAATTTCATACCTATGGGCTTATTTTATATAATCCAATGTCTCAGATCCAGACACATACAGACACACATACATAATTTTAAGTGTCTATTATATAACACTTTTACATATACACTTATTCGTCATTTGCAAGAATACAACTGTGTACCGCTACTTTTAGAGCACATGGTGTTTTACAATTACGTACATCTTATATCCATTTCTACTGCATTAACCGATTTCATCACAAGAGCAAAACCTTTTTTTTATGCGCAAAAATATATTTCCGGAAGACGGATAACCACAGTCAGAGCTCCAACCAGTACAAAACAAGTAGACGAGTATATATTCACATCCTCTAAATACATTTTTAACTTCGTTAAATTCATTCCTAATATCACAGAGGCAAATACATATTCTTATCCCTTTCATCGAACGCTTCTTTTACAAAATTCCAAATACATAACTTACATACACACACACACCACACAGACAAATAATACACGTGCCACTCTTGTATTTTTTTCATACATATTCAAGTCTGTTACATACATATGAAGCATAACCTTGAGTGTTGAGTCAATCAGGTAGGGAAAGGAACCTTGATTCCATTACGTGGATGTGAGAACCTTGCAAGACAGGCTGTCCATCAAAAAAAGTGAAATGAAGACGGTGTAAAATGAGCATTTAAAATCCATCTCACACTTATCTCTTTTTATTAGTTGACCTTCAAAACGTAAAGGATGGTGGTGGAATGTGATTTCTTTTTTATCTTAATATAAAGGGATATACATTTACATGCAGGCATAGAGATACGCGTGTGTTTAAATATCTAATCACGGGTTCAAAAAGATTACTTTAAAAAAAAATTCTTCAAAAATTTTTAAGTCAAATGTTTTTTTATAACCGTTAGTTGACTTTTAAAATAAAATAAGAGTGATGGTGAAACCATCTGTTGCTTAATTTTATCTAAGAACTGGTAAATATCAATGACAAACATAAAAGAGATTTTTATATTTTCACACATGATTGCCGGTTTAAAAAGATAATTCAAAAAACTTTTCAATCTTTTTACTAAAGATTTTTCGTCGTTACTGAATGGCATTAAAAACACAGAGTTACAAAAACAATGTGAGGTTTATTTTATCTTAATTGCATAAAAAAAAGAAAACTGCCATTTCAAACACTTTTTACAATATCTTTTCAATGTAAGTCTTCATAAAATATGAGTGACCTTCGAGATAAAGATGTGGTGTGTAAAATAATGTTAACTCTTATATTTTAAACAGACTTAAACTTTTGTTTATAAATTTAATGGCTGATGTAATACTATCATTTCTGTTTTCAAATGATTTCGA
>JAXCGZ010021279.1:42500-45000 GCA_037179515.1 Halocaridina rubra | reverse complement strand
TATCAACTAAGAAGATGATTTTTTTTTTAAATAAATGGTGGAAGTACCATAAAGTAAGCATATATATATATATATATATATATATATATATATATATATATATATATATATATATATATATTATATATATATATATATATATATATATATATATATATATATATATATATATATATATATATATATATACATATATATATATATATATATATATATATATATATATATATATATATATATATATATATATATATATATATATATATATATATATATATATATATATATATATATACAGGGGTTAAGGAGAGTGTGATGCACTGTATATTTTTTTAGCCTTGTTCTTCATTGTTTTCAAGATATAGTTTTCTCCCTATCTTGCCCCTATGGCTTTCCGAGTTGGACCAATAAAAGCCATTCGTGTTGTTGACCGAATTTAGGTTTGTCTACCGTGAAGCCGTGGAAGTTGGACCTCCTTTCATTACCTTGGGGTGGATAGTCAACCAACTGGGCCGAAGTGAATGTTGGGATACTGAAAATTGGCAGAAGTGATTTGACAATGCCCACATTATATTTAGCTCCAGCACACCAGAAAAACTCTCCTATGAAAAAAAAAAACATAATTGCAGACTCATGAAATAAAGAAAAAAGATTTGTTTGTGCCAAAGAAAAACTGCTCATCGGAAGTTTCTTTTTCAGTACCGTTTACGTGGAGGAATGAAGGCTCTTCAAGGATTCTAAAGCCCATGCATTCATTCCCTTGTAACTGTTCAGAATCACATTTGTTTTTATGATTTTTTTTCTTAATGGAAGGAGCATTGCTTTCACCTTTGTCCAAGTGACAAATTCTTCGTCTGAACCGTTCAGCGTCCAAATTTACATAATGATGGGGTCTGGGCATTGGTTGTGGAAGAGACTGAAGACACCGAACTACACCAAGACGTGTCTCGCTCCAAGATGAGGTGGATTATTTCTGTGCTTCACTGTGAAAAGGGCCAGAGCTGCACAGGAGTTTACTTTCTCTGACTATTTTTTTGGAGGAAAAGGTGATCACATTCTTAAAGGAGGCAGGAAACGTGTTGGATCCCAAGGAAGTGTGTTTTCTTTACGACAGTGCTCCATGCTTTCGTTCGCAAATGTGACTAAATATCATGAAGGATTTTAGGAGAGTTTTTTCGATCAAAGTGAATGACCTGGAAATTAGATGGACCTTAATCCCACCGAATATATTGGAGTAATCTTCAACGACAGACTGGAGACTACGATGATCCAAGATCGTGACGGTGATCGGTATTCAAAAGACAAGATTATGAAACATCTCCAAGATGTATTGGAGGATCCTGAGTTCAACAATGATCACTTCAAGTCTCAGCACCAATCATACGCTTCAAGACTGCAGGTTGTGTGAGATGTGCGAGGCTTAAACACTTTATTGAGGGGAAGTTATTATTTTTAGTTTTTGCTTCAGCATAACTTGAATGAAATACAAAAGGAATTCAACACTTTATGGCCACCAGTACCCGGCATAGAGGGGTGCAAAGAATCTCCGGGGATCTTGTTGACTCCACTATTGGCTTGAGGGCAGACACACCTGGTGGTAGTAATGGTTCTGCCCTTAACCTTACAAGTCCCAATAGATCTACTTCCTTCACTTTTCACTATGCTAGCATTTGTGGCCTGAACTCTAATCTTTCATCTGTGGAACAGCACTTGGGTAATTTCCTCCCTAACCTCCCCCTATCTGAAACCCAGTTGTCTATCCATGCATCCAATGACCCATTTCAAATCTCTCACTATAATCTGTATGCTCGTCTTCGTTCCAAAGGTGGGGTATGTGTCTACTGCAACACTAACACTCCTATTGCAAGGCTCATGAACCTTGAATCACCTGACTTTGATGTTCTCTGGCTAAAATTCTATCTCTCCACTACCACTATATTCCATTGCTTCTGCTACTGTTCTCCAAACTCCACCGAGTTTGTGTTCTTTGAATATCTGTCCTCTTGAAATGAGTCCTTACTATCTTCTTACCCACATGCCGAAGTTCTCTACATTGGAGACTTCAACGCACTCCACAGTGAGTGACTTAATTCTTCTCACACTGTTATGGGAGGAAGTGAGGCCCCTGCTTTCTCTATTACTCATGATCTGGAACAAATTACTAATTATCCTACTCGTGTTCCTGATTGACACGAACATGCAGTAAACACTCTTGACCTATTTCTTACTTCAAACCCTTCAATCTACTTTTATTCAGTGCTTTCCCCTCTTGGTGAATCTGACCACTCTGTGATCTCAATCTCTTCCATTTTCACTCCCCCTCCACCAGTCCCTCCTATTCAGCGCTGACTTTGGCACTTTTAGCATACCCAACATGAAAATTTGCGTAACTTCCTCTGTGACTTCCCATGGGATGAATACTGCTTTCGGTCCCTCAATCCTGATCAGGTAGCCCTAAAAGTTGCCGAGATCATGACCTCGGGAATGGAGGCATAAATCC
>JAXCGZ010021279.1:35000-37500 GCA_037179515.1 Halocaridina rubra | reverse complement strand
ATTTGTTGTAAAATAAGGTTCTCCAGTCAATAACTGCAAAAAGCTCATTCATTTTGATGTAATCTCCTTTCTGATAGTTCCTCCTCATGTCCTCAGTGCCTCTACTCTCAGGAAGAATGTCTTCAATGATATACTCCATCAACAACACACAGTGGTCACTCTTTCCAATTGGTGGTTCATACTCAATATTTTCAATATCCAACACATTATCTGTGAACACCAGATCAAGTAGTGATGGCTCATCCCCACCCCTGGCTCTTGTTGGTTCCATTACATGTTGGTGTAGGAAATTCCCTTGTACGCAATCTAGGAATCTTGCCCCAAAGGAGTCCTCACCACTGTGTGGGTCAAGATTTATCCAATCTATCCCTTTATGATTAAAGTCTCCCATAATCAAAATCCTACATTTTTTCTCCCGCGCCATGTTAACAACTGAGTTTATGACTTCAATCGTACCTATATGACTTTCCTCATAAATTTCAAGCCTATTTTGGTTCCTTGGTGGGTTGTATACAACAGTTATTATAATGCTCTCTGACCCAGTATTTATGCGAGCAACAAGAAATTCCCTGAACTCACTTTCTATGGCCAAGTTTATCTCTTCAACTTGAATCCTCTCACTTATGAGCAGTGCTATCCCTCCACCAGTCCTCTCAGATCTTTCGACCCTTAGTATTCTGAAGCCCTTAGGAAAAACTGTGACACTGTTTATGTCCTCACTCAACTTAGTCTCTGTAATTGCTACTATATCTGCCTTACTGTTGTGAATCCTATCTTTTAATTCTACTGCCTTACCAGCTAATCCATCAGCATTTGTGTATAACAATCTTAATGAGGCCCCATCCCCTGATCTTCTGTCATTATCTTCTTTATCTCCCCTTTGTCTGGAAGTATTCCGTAACGAAAATTTTTCTTCTCTTCTTCATTTCTTTCATCATTTAACCTTCTTGCCTCTTGCAACAAGTTTTTGATCTTTCCCATCTCTTCCTGTGTTCTGTATCGTCTAATGAACACTTCTTTGCATTCTTGAAGGTCTTTTAGACTTTTTTTTCTCAACAATATTTCCCTACATGTCTCCCCTCTCTCAAAGGTTACTTTTGTTGGTCTCGGCTTTCCTTCCCTCGAATATTTACCTAGTTGGTGTATGTTTACAATATCCTCAGGACCACATACTACTCCAAGCTTTCTTATCAGGTCTACAACCCTAGCTTTATTTTCTTCAAGTCTCCCCTGCCATGTTGGCTCCTGGGATTCACTTATGCCTGAGATTACCACTGTCTTCTCCTTATCAAGTGCCTGTCTGATGAGTGGGTTTGCCCTTTCCATCACAACGTCTTTCATTTTTTCGATTACTGTCTCTTTATAGTCAACTGTTTGTATGTTTTCCAGTGCCACCACCTTTACAGCCTCTTCTACTGCCACATTCCCCTTTAGTGCATCAGCAAAGGACGTTTTCATGGCATCATTTTCCATATTCAGCTCCTGGAACTCTTTTCTGAACTGTTCAATGTTTTCCTTAATCTGAACATTCCAAGCAGCAATCTCGTCTCTCTCAGAAGATAGCAGTGAACTAACATCTAATTCCTTTAGGTTGTCATTTAGCTGTTTGTTTTTATCTTCTTGATTAGAAATTCTAGATTCTAGTTGACTCTTTTCCCCTTCCAGCTTCTTTATTCTTTTTTCTAGTTCCTTTCTCTCCTGCCCTTGTGCTTTATTTGCTTCCTCCAAAGATCTTATTTGTTCTCTGAGTGTTTCATTCTCTTTCATTTCTCCATCCATATTCCGAATTTTATCATCAAGGCTTGTAACCATTTCCTCTAACTTCTTGATTCTCTGTTTAAGTCCTCTGATGACTACCCCTTCTCCCGCCCCATGGGTGGGAGAGGTTTGGGACAGAGATGGCTTCATTTTTATGTTCTCCCTCTCACAGAATATAGAAAGAAGACGAGAAAGAGGAAAAAAAAAGAAAAAAAAAGAAAAGAGAAAAACTTCTAATTTACCTTCACACAGAATTTTTATATCTCCATATAAGTGCTATTTAGTGACTCAGTTTGTCTCCCTTCTGGTAACACACATCTTAACTTAAAAACTTGACCATGGTAATTTACGTATAAAAAGAAAAAGAAAAACAAAAGTCAAACCTGAAGGAAAATTCGAATTTGTGTTCGAGGTGGCACCCACCTGTTTCTGTTATATATTCTTCCTAACTGATAAACTGACTTGCTAACCAAGATATGTTATCACGGGATTTAGACTTTACATTTAACTCAATATATATACAAAATAACAAAATAGCAAACGAGAAAGCTAAAAGAAAAGCAAAAAAAAAAATGAAGAAAATAGGACTGCTGTACTACTTGGCAACTTAACTCAGTACTGTTGACGGGTGGGTATTTGGTAATTTTTTTTTCTTTTATTATTCAATTTTTTCGTGTATCAAACTAACTAACTAGTTAATATAAATGGGAAGGATACTGTTTTTAACAATATATAGAACCAC
>JAXCGZ010021279.1:22500-32500 GCA_037179515.1 Halocaridina rubra | reverse complement strand
GAGCACATGAAAGCTATTTTGTAATACAGAATGCTGTGAATAAATTGTGGCATAGAATTGGCAGGTCGATGGCAGGCACCTGCCGTTGCTGACTCGATTCCTAAGAGTTAACAACATAACTTTCTTATTACGAAAGACTTCTGTGATTAAACTGTGGTTATGTTCAGCATAACTAAAACAGAAAAGAATTCTTCATTAAGATGTGTAAGATTTATGTCTATCCATTAAAAATAGAAACTCACCCAAATGGGGGAAATTCTGTATTATTAAGGATTGGTTCAGGAGATACATTCATTTTCGTATTTTTCATGCCTTTATTTTTTTACACAGTGGAAAGGGAATGGTGTAAAAGAAACTCTGAAGAAGGGTAGAAGAGGAGAGATGTTCTTCCCAAATGGGATATGCCCTTGTATCGTCTCTCCTAAACAGTTTAATAGATGATGAGGGAAGCATCGATTTCCTATACAGTCATTTAGCCGGCTAGTTCCGTCATGGAAGCCGAAGCGCTTCGCTCGTTCTCCAATATCTTTCGCTCAATGGAAGAACCTGTGATACTTTTCGGACAAACCTGGAACCACATTCATTTGGGAATAAAACTGTAAGTTTTCGTTCATTTTCAGACCTCTGCAATAGAATCACTTCGTGTTGATTATATTTCTTTAGAGCAATGGAACATGAGAAGGGCTCATGTGAAATGAAAGCGAAAGGCGAACGAGCCCTCTCTTCTTCTTTCATTTCCAGCGTTGAGAGAAACGCTATTGTTTCTCTTCCAGACCACCCGAGAATCTCATCCATCTGAAAGTAAATGTGTAAAATTTCGTTCATTTCCTGACCAGTGGAAAGAGTCATTTTGGGCCGATAATGTTTATCAAAACACTGGAGCCATTTGAAAATCTTTCATAAAACATGGTGACGATAGATATGTAAGACTATAAATTCTCCTTTTCTTTGCAGTGAAGAGACCAGCCATACTTTATTTAAATTCCAGATAGACTCATTTATACTGAGATTAAACGTATAAATTTTTACTTATTTTCAGAGCTTTGAAAAGACTTACTTTTTGCAGATTGTGTTTATATGAGACACGCGAGGAAAGTTCCTCAGGGAAGAGGAGCGAATGATGGGTGAGGATTATTCTCACTGGAATGTAAATGATCCCTATTATTTCTCTTCCAGTCCAAGCAAGAATTCATTCCCTATGAAATAAATTTGTAAATTATCGTTCATTGTAAAAAATCAGTCCACGCTGATGATGCTTAATACATCTTGGAATGCATTTTATGGAGCAAACCAAGATACCTGTTATAAGAGGCACTCTTATTTTACTCCTCTTTCTCCTCTAGACCAATAGAAAACTAGTTTATTTGAGAGAAAAACTGTAAACATTTGCTCATTTTCAGACGTAACCAATTATTTCAGAGACATGGGGGATATCTGACGATGTTGAGTAAGAAGAGACCAACAATCCAATCATTGGAGGAACAAACGTAGCAACTGGGGGAACAATTCCTGCCACTGGGGAAACAGATGTGGTCATTGGGGGGAGCAATCCGGCCACTGAGAGAATAGATGCAGCCACTAAGAGAATAAATGCATCGGTCACTGGGGGAGCAATCCAGGCACCGATAAAGCAAATTCAGCCACGAGGGAACAAACACAGCAAGTGGCGGGGAAAATCTAGCCATTAGGGCAATAGAGAGCGTCACTGGGGAAAGCAAACCAACCAGTGAGAGAGGAAGTTAGCTCAACTTAGTGCCGGTCCCAAGCCAAGGTCAATGGAGGATTATGGTGTTAGAAAAGGGTACAATGCCGTAAAATCTTGCACCAAAGCCAACATTACTCTCCAAAAGGATAGCGAGATAAAATAAACACATAGGAACATGAGAGAAAAAAAAAAGACTAAGATGAGACAAATATTTCATCTCTTTTTTTTTCTCTCCGGTGAAGAGTTCAGCCTCATTCTTCCTCAGCCAGGCAAAGAACATTTTTATTTATATTTTCATCTTCGGATATTCATGTCGTCTTTATACTAAATCATCGCCATGACTGTACCATATCCTTTCTTGATCTTGCATACCACTAAGTTAATATATTTCCATTATTATGGAAATGAAAAAAGAAATTATTATTATTTTTATTATTATTATTTTTATTATTATTATTATTATTATTATTATTATTATTATTATTATTATTATTATTATTATTATTATTATCATTATTATTATTATTATTATCATTATAATTATTATTATTATTATTATTATTATTTTTATTATTATTATTATTATTATTATTATTATTATTATATATTATTATTATTATTATTATTATTATTATTATTATTATTATTATTATTATTATTATTATTATTATTATTATTATAAAACCAGCAATGGTGCTTCTTGCCTCCTAACTCCTGCCAAGAGAGCAAGTTTTCTAGTAAATCCTAATATATACATGGATAGTAGGTTGGCCATGGCACCAGCCGCCCGTTGAAAGACTACGACTGAAGGTATTAGGATGCAACTAGGACTGGTCCAGACAGTTCCAGGTTGAATCTTCCTTCAGGACGGTTCTTTCCTCATGCCTACATCTACACTGAATATTCTGGCATATTCATTACACATCTCTTGCTATTCCATTACATTTGACAAGTCACAACATTCTGCACATCTGTCTCTTTTACTTTCCTTTTCCTCACATTTTGTCATTATTTATGGAAGGTTCACAACTAATGGCCCCCAGTACCCGGCATAGTGGGGTGCGAAGAATCTCCGGGGTTCGTGTTGACTCCACCATTGGCTTGAGGGCAGACACGCCTGGTGGTAGTAATGGTTCTGCTCTTAACCTTGCACCTCCTAATAGATCTGCTTCTTTCACTCTTCACTATTCAAACATTCGTGGGCTGTACTCTAATCTTTCGTCTGTGGAACAGCGCTTGGGCTCTTTCCTCCCTAACCTCCTCCTCCTATCTGAAACCCAGTTGTCTATACATGCTTCCACTGACCCTTTCCAAATCTCCCACTATAATCTGTATACTCGTTTTCGTTCCAAAGGTAGGGTCTGTGCTTACTGCAACATTAACACTCCTACTGTGAGGCTCATGGACCTTGAATCTCCTGACTTTGATGTTCTCTGGCTAAAAGTCTATCTCTCCACTACCACTATCATCCTTTGCTTCTGCTACTGTTCTCCAAACTCCACCGAGTTTGTATCTTTCTTTGAATATCTCTCCTCGTGCCATGAGTCCTTGCTATCTTCTCACCCACATGCCGAAGTTCTCTACATTGGAGACTTCAATGTACACCACAGCGAGTGGCTTCATTCTTCTCACACTGATGTGGGAGGAAGCGAGGCTCTTGCTTTCTCTATTACTCATGATCTGGAGCAAATTATTAAACATCCTACTCGTGTTCCTGATCGTCACGAACATGCTGCTAACATTCTTGACCTTTTTTTTACTTCTAACCCTTCAAACTACTCTTATTCCGTGCTTTCCCCTCTTGGTAAATCTGACCACTCCATGATCTCTGTCTCTTCCATTTTCGCTCCCCCTTCACCAATCCCTCCTACTCATTGCCGCCTTTGGCACTTCGAGCGAACTCAATATGAAAATTTGCGTAACTTTCTCTTTGACTTTCCATGGGATGACTACTGCTTTCGGTCCCGCAACCCTGATCGGGTAGCTGTAAAAGTTGCCGAGATCGTGACCGCGGGAATGGAGGCGTACATCCCCTCTTCTACAAAAACTTTCTCTCCCCCTAAACCTTGGTTTGACCATGCCTGCTCTATGGCTATCCAGGCTAGGAATCAGGCTCACCGATCTTACCAAGCCTCTCCTTCCGATTTAACTCGCTCTGCTTTTGTTATAGCTAGGAATCGCTGTACAGCTCAGATTCGAAGGTCTAAGGCTTCCTTTATAAGAAGGAAAGTTGATGACCTTAACTCCTCTCCCACTGACAAATGCTTCTGGTCCTTAGCCAAAAACCTCTCCAAAAACTTCTGTAACTCAAGCTTTCCCCCTCTCATTCGTTCTGATGGTTCTATAGCTTGCTCTCCCACTGACAAAGCCACTCTCTTTGGCTCTCATTTTTCTGCCAACTCTTCTATCAACGATTCCAGCACACCTGTTCCTAAGTCTTTTCCCCTCTCTAGCCCTATGCCCTCCCTTATCCTTTCTTCACGCAAAGTTCATAAGGTTCTTCGCTCTCTAAAGACAAACAAGGCATCTGGTCCCGATGGTATCCCTGCAAGGGTCCTTAAGGAATTTGCAGATGAACTGGCTCCCGTGCTTTGCCGTCTTTTTCGCCTCATTCTGTCAACCAGTATCTATCCTTCATCTTGGAAGGATGCTCTAGTTCAACCTGTTCCTAAGAAGGGTGACCACTCTATTCCTTCTAACTACCGACCTATTGCTCTAACCTCCTCTATTGCTAAAGTTTTCAAAACTTTGCTCAATGCTCACTTCTTGAAACGCCTTGAATCTAACTCACTTATCTCCGATCACCAGTACGGCTTCCGCAAGGCAAGATCCACTGGTGATCTCCTGTCCTATCTTACTCATGTATGGTCATCTTCTCTGAGGAACTATGGGGAATCCTTTGTCGTCGCCCTTGATATCTCTAAGGCTTTTGACAGAGTCTGGCACAAGGCTCTGTTGGCCAAACTCCCTGCCTAAAACTTTACCCCTTCTTTCTGTTCTCTGATTTCCAGTTTTCTTACTGACCGTTCTATATCTGTAGTTGTTGATGGCGCGACATCTAGCCCTTTCTCTGTGTCCAGTGGTGTTCCACAGGGCTCTGTTCTTTCACCTACTCTCTTCCTTCTCTTCATCAATGATTTTCTACAGTCCCCATCTTCCTCTCTTCTTCATGCCTTTGCCGATGACTCTACCCTTCACTTTTCCTCTGCCTTTTCTTCACAACCTTCATCTGTTACTCGTAATCAATCTCGTATCACTCTTTCTTCTACTCTTAACTCCGATTTGCAGAGAGTATCTGAATGGGGCACTCAAAATTTAGTTAAATTCAATGCCTCCAAGACACAGTTTCTGGCTATCTCTTTATCTTCTTCTCCTCCAGATAACCCTATTGTCTTCGAAACTAATGAAATTTACCCTCTTAACTCTATCAATATATTAGGAATCCACATAGCCTCTAACTTGTCTTGGAGGAATCACATAATCCAAATTTCTAAATCTTCATCCAAAAAATTGGGGGTTTTGTTTCGTTTTCGTTATTACTTTTCCTCATTGCAGTTACTTAAAATTTACAAAGGTCTTATCCGCCCCTGCTTAGAATACTGCTCACACATCTGGGGTGCTTCTTCCTTTACTTATCTTCTTGATAGGGTTCAATCTATGGCAGTCAGACTTATTAATGATCCTTCTCTTACTTCTAACTTGGATTCACTCTCTCTTCGCCGTAAGGTATCTTCCCTTTCGCTTTTCTATCGCTACTACTTCCATCGCTGCTCTGATGAGTTGGCGAGTTGCATCCCTCCTCCACTGCCGAGGTCGCGTAACACTCGCCAAGCGGCCTCATCTCACAGGTACTGTGTGGAGATTTGTAGCTCGCGGATTGGTCGGTGCAGCGACTGCTTCTTCCCATCTACCTCCAGACTCTGGAACTCTCTTCCTCCTTCTGTCTTTCCTAGTTCTTATGACCTTTCATCCTTCAAAAAGCAGATCTATCGTCATCTCAGAGCCTAGTCCTCCATATATCTGGGTCCTCTTTACTTTGACTGTTTTTTCTATCTGTCGTTTTCCATTGTGTGACATTACCTCATCTCTGCCTTGCCCTTAACTTTTTCTTTTCCTTCATCTTGGTATTTTCTCGTGCCCGGGCCTTTGTCGATGAGGGCAGTTTCTGCCTGTCCCGGTGTCACACTCTTAAAAAAAAAAAAAATACTATGAGGAAGAAGCCGCGATTTGAGCTCAGACATGACCACAGGCAAGCTTAAAGCTGTTCCCAAGTACATCTAAATAATGAACGAATAAGTAATATCAGGTGATAAATAGGCATAACCACTGGAAAAAAAATCTGAAAAAAAGAAATAAGTAATATATTTCAATTATTTTGTATATTTATTTTCATCTCTAATACATCTTCTAAGCTTCCATTCTCCTCTTCGTTTTCCTTCTCGTCTTTTTCTTCCTTCGTTAATCTCTTTCATCTCCTCCTTAGTCCATTATTAGAGTGTTCCTTTGAGGTCTTCAGCTTTAAAGGTGTATCACGATCCAATGTCGCTTTGAAATCCTCTTCAAAATTATTCAAATTTAGTTATATGAATATTAAAGTAAAAAAGACGTGATATATATATATATATATATATATATATATATATATATATATATATATATATATATATATATATATATATATATATATATATATATATATATATATATATATATATATATATATATATATATATATATATATATATATATATATATATATATATATATATATATATAGTCGTATGCACACACAAACACACCCACCCACACACACACACACACACACACACACACACACACACACATATATATAAATATATATATATATATATATATATATATATATATATATATATATATATATATATATATATATATATATATATATATATATATATATATATATATATATATATATATATATATATATATATATATATATATATGTATATATATATATATATATATATATATATATATATATATATATATATATATATATATATATATATATATATATATATATATATATATATATATATATATATATGTGCGTGAGTGTTTGTGTGTGTGTGCGTGGATGCGTGCGTGCGTGCGTGTGTGATTACCTAATTGTGATTACCTAATTGTGTTTACGGGAAAGAGCCCAAAGCTCGTATCTTCCCGTCTCCTCATCGGTTCCATTTTATACTTAGTGATACTTATCATACCTGTCCTTAAAACTATGGATTGAGATAGCATTAACTACCTCCTCGCTTAGCCAATTCCAATTATCAACTACTCTTACACTGAAAAAGTATTTCCTTACATCCTGCAAAGAAGTTTTCTTACCAAGCTTCAAACTATGACCTCTAGTTCTAGAGCCAGCCATATCAAAATATCGATCCCTATCCACTCTATCATAACCATGAAGGAATTTAAAGACTGTCACCATATCCCCCCTCACTCTTCTAGCTTCGAGTGATGGTAATTCTAATTCCCTCAGCCTCTCATCATAACTGAGATTGCGTATTTCTGGCACCAGTTTCGTGGCATGTCTTTGAACTTTTTCAAGCTTAGCTATGTGCTTTTTCAAGTGCGGATTCCAAAAGGGGGCTGCATATTCGAGTTTTGGCCTCACATAGGTTACATAAATATTTCTGAACATTTCCTTGTCCATGTGCCTGAAGGCTACCCTTACATTTGATAAGAATGCATATGCTGTGTGTGTGTATGTGTGTGTGCATACACACACACAAACATTTGCACACAAGAATAAATTTACCAAGCAAGCAAAATATATTTCACATGAGAGAAGCAAGAAGGAAAGTTGTACGCAAACACACATATGTGCAGTGTGCATGCATATGTAAATATGCACAAAAGTGAAATACGGGACGTTATTCGTCCGTTTTGTCTCCAGAGTACGAGATTGTCGAGATACTTCTCCACCTCTGAATCCACATATTTAATTGGGACCTCATTTAACTTGATGAATTGAATAAGTGTCTGAATTACAATTACGATAATAATAATAATAATAATAATAATAATAATAATAATAATAATAATAATTATAATAATAATAATAATAATAATAATGATAATAATGATAATAATAATAATAATAATAATAATAATAATAATAATAATAATAATAATAATAATAATAATAACAATAATAATAATAATTATAATGACAATAATAATAATAATAATAATAATAACAATAATAATAATAATAATAATAATAATAATAATAATAATAATAATAATAATAATAATTATAATAACAATAATAATGGAGCTACAGACAGAATATATCAACGTGGCAAGCATGCCATTAGATTTGTGGAGATTAATGAGGAACAGAAGTGTATTTATGCAAGCTAGTTCTTTATATATATATATATATATATATATATATATATATATATATATATATATATATATATATATATATATACACACACACAAAGGCTAGAGGTTTGTAATGAAAGTCATATTGGGCCAGGAATGGGGATGAGGCATCACCTCTCGATCTAGTATTCACGGATAATCTGTTGGATATTGGCAAAATCGAATATGAACCACCAATTGGAAAGAGTGATTACTGTGTGTTATTGATGAAGTATATCATCAAAGATGTTTGTCTGAAGGTATAGGCACTTAGAAGGACACGAGGAGGAACTATCCGAAGGGAGACTATATAAAAAATAATAATAATTTTGCAGTTATTGACTGGATGACCTTATTTAACACAAATCTGCACATGAGACGCGCGAGATCTTCTGTGATGAATATGGAAAGATAGCATACTTGTCGCGTACCTTCCAACAAAACAGTTGTTTAGTCAAAGAGAAATGGTTCATTCATTATTGTAAGACAGCTAAAGAGTGGAGACACAAATGTTGGAATAGGTACAGAAGAAGAAAAAATATAAATGCTTGGCAGATTTATAAACGAGTAAAAAATTATTACCTATGTAATAGAAGAGATTCAGAGAAATTATGAAAAGGATATTATCAAGAAGGCTAAAGAAAAATAATAAACTTTTCCACAACTTTATCAGGAGAAAACTGAAGGTTAACAGCTTTTAATGCTAAAGAGTGCAGACGAAGCATCACTGAGACAGATGAAGAGATCTGCTAAGAACTGAACAAGGAGTTTCAGTCAGTATTTACAGTAGAAAATACTCCACTCCCTCAGAAAACAGAGAAAAGATATCAGGAGCCGCTATTAGAGAATATCATCTTTTCAGCTACTGTGGTATGCAAAGCATTAATACAGTTAAATACCCATAAAGCTACAGGTCCTGATGACATATCCCCTTACGTACTAAGAAAATGTGCTAAACCAATATCGGTGGTGCTATGCATCATATTTGAAAATTAGCTGGAATCTGGGGAGATTCCAAGATGCTGGAAACAAGCGCACGCGCTACTTATCCTAAAAAAGGGAAGGAGATATACAGTTCTAAACAATAGGCCTTTTTCTTGATCAGAACAGTTTGCAAAGCTATGGAGTAACTACTAAGAAAACGCATCTCTCTTCACTTGGTATCCTTAAGCTTTTAATCAGTGAGACAACATGACTTCAGAGAAGGCAGATCAACAGAAACAAACTTATTAGAATTTTATGATGAAGTAATCCAGATCTTACAAGAAAGAAAGGGCTGGTCGGATTGCATATTCTTAGATTTCAGAGGGCATTTGATGCGGTCCAACATGGGAGACTTATTTAGAAGCTACAAGTATTGGCAAGAATAGGAGAAAAGTTAATAGTAGGGTTCCACAGGGTTCAGTCTTAGGGCCATTTTTGTTAGCAGTATATGTAAATGACCTACCAGAATCTGTAAAGTCATTCTTGAATATGTTTGCAAATGATGCAGAGCTTGTGAAGAAAGTTAGAGATGGTAGCAATGGCAGAGAACTTTAGGAAGACCTAAATAGTTGTCAGAAAAGTGGCTAATGAAATTTAATTCTTCAAAATGTAAGGTCATGAGAACAGGTACAAGTGAGAGATGGCCCAAGCATAGATACTTTAATAGTAGGAGCAGAACTGCAAGTGACGAAGAATGGAAGAGATCTAGGAGTAAACATATCGGCAGATTTGTCTCCAGAAATGCATATAAATGACATAGTAAGGAGTGCATATGCTTTCTTAGCAAATGTAAGGTTAGTCGTCAGACAAATGGATAAGGAAATGTTCAGGAATATTTATGTAATGTATGTGAGGCAAAAGTTTGACTATGCAACCCCCTTTTGGAATCCGCAC
>JAXCGZ010021279.1:10000-17500 GCA_037179515.1 Halocaridina rubra | reverse complement strand
TATATTGATAAGAATAACATATAATAATCCCAGAAAAAATAATAATAATAAGAGTGATAATATTACTGTCTATTCTATCTACCTTGGCTGTTTCCCCTTTTAATTGGGGGGGGGGGGAGGGCAGCCGACATCAAAAAAGAAAACAATAAGGGGATTACATAGATTATAATATAATAGTAATTATGAGATGATAATAATAATGGTACAATAATAGGAATAATAATAGAAATAAGTAATAATTACGAAAATAGAAGTTATAATGAATCAGTTGGTAATACACAATAATAAAATGGTATTTCCAAAATTACTTTTTTAAGCTTGAATGAAGCATGCTTGATAATATGGGATCAATTATAAAGAAACCGTGATTTAAGTTAATATTTAGGTGCTCGGTTTAGTTAATCAATACAGATTCCAAGATGTTTCTAGTAATAATATCCTCACTTACAATAGATGCATTGTTCCAGTCAATATGTGATTGCAATCAGCATAATGCTTGAACAAGGCACTGGAAGACTGGTAATTCGAACGTTATATTTATGTTGATTGACACGAAATTCTAATGAATTGCTAGTCTGGCCAACATAATACTTATCACAATCTTTATATGATTAAAAATAGTCTTATTTCCACTTATAATATTACATATAAGATTCCATGTAAAGATTGTGATAAGTATTATGAATTTACTATAACTCTTTACCGTTACTTCAAATCTAGAATGGTCCTATCCGTTCCTGCTTAGAAATCTTCTCGCGCATCAGAGGTGGTAATTCTTATACTTATTTCCTTGATAGGGTTGCATCTAAGGCAGTAAAACGTAGTAATGACCCTTCTAATACTTCTGATCTGGATTCTCTTTCTCTTTGCCGTAAGGTATCATCCCTTTCTCTTTTCTGTCACTACTACTTCCATCGCTGCTCTGATGAGTTGGCGAGTTGCGTACTTCTCCCACTGCCGACGCCATGTCACACTCGCCAACTGACCTTGTCACACAAGTAGAGAGTAGTGATTTGTAGCTCGCGGATTGGTCGGTGCAGCGATTGCTTTTTCCCATCTACCTCCAGACTCTAGAACTTTCTTCCTCCATCCTTATAACCTATCTTCCTTCAAAAAGCGGATCTATCGTCATTTCATTGCCTAATCCCTCCATATCTCTAGGTCCTCAGTACTTTGACAATTCTTTCAATCTGTCCTTTTCGTTTGTGTATCATTACCTCCTCTCTGCCTTGTCGGTAACATTTTTCTTTTCCTTCGTCTTAATGTTTTCTTCGTGCCCGGGCCTTTATTGATGAGGGCAGTTTTCTTGCTTGTCCCAGTGTCACACACACACACACACACACACACACACACACACACACACACACACACACACACACACACACACACACACACACACACACACACATATATATATATATATATATATATATATATATATATATATATATATATATGAATCATTTTTTACCCCGACCGGGACTCGAACCTAGGACCTATAATTACTAAGTCAAGGCGCTACCAACTACACACCACAGAAGGTTAAATGGAATCCAACCTTATAGCTTATATCTGCTATACTTAGGAATGAACGCATTCCTAAGTATAGCAGATATAAACTATAAGGTTGGATTCCTTTTAATCTTCTGTGGTGTGTAGTTGGTAGCGCCTTGACTTAGTAATTATAGGTCCTAGGTTCGAGTCCCGGTCGGGGTAAAAATAATTCATGTTTTCACATATGTAATGTGCTTATTTGGTTATATATATATATATATATATATATATATATATATATATATATATATATATATATATATATATATATATATATATATATATATATAATATCAGCTCTACATTAAAAGCTCAAGTGCAATTTTATTCAGCCTACGATTCTGACCACTTCTCTCAGTACAGTCTAAAGAGTCACACGAAAATACCAATTCGGCTTATGCATGTTCAGAGGGGTGTCCGCCATATTGATAATGGCCAGACATGTCCAGACATGATAGAAACAATCAGAGACAACGTGTTCTCTGTGAAAACACACTCGCATATAATGCAAGCGTCCTTGCATCTCTCCACACTCACGGAGCGTGTTTTGTACAGATTTAATTTTGAATTCTGCACTCATTTTACGTGTTTGAAATTGTATATTATTTATCTCTTGTAACAATGGTTAGTTTTATTAATCCACGAAACTGCAAGTATCTTAGCATATCTGGATATTTAATAGGAAATTTTATAAAGATCTCATATTTTGTGAGTTTGCCTTACATGTAACTTCGAAAACACTCTTGTTAAGATTTTATTTTGTATTTATTTTAATAGTTAACCTCTGACTCCATTTTGGAAGCAAGTCAGTAAAGCTTGCGAGTTCGGTTTTTTTTTTATATCACATTTATCATAGCTTGTTTGTGAACTTAAACTATTATATATCTTTTGAAACAGTGGTTGCTTTTGTCCATCAATACTACAAGCGAATATGCTAATTTCTACATTAAAAATGAATGTCCGTATGCATTTCGCTAGTACACTTTTTTATATTGCAATCTCTCTTTTAATTTCAAAATTTAATAGCCCGTTCGAGTATGGTATAATGTTTTGCCTTTTGTTTATTTGGATGACGAATTCATCACAGGTTAATCGACAAACATTATGCTTTGCGTTAAGTCTGCGAAATGTCTTTATATTCGATGCTTGCATAAGGCAACTTTTTTCCCCTTAATCGGGTCAAATATACGTATGACTTTGTTCTTATTTCTTTAATAGCATAAGCTTTAATGCAAACTTTAAAATGAAATCTTTTAAAAAGGAAAAATGAAATCAAGTAAAGATAACGACTCCCAGTACATTAAATATCCCCGTAAAATGTAGGTTTCTTAATGCCTATCCTCGCTTGTGCTAGCCTAATCTAACCAAATCTGACCTAAATTAATCTAATCTAGCCTAACAATCGGAGCTCTTGCACGGGTTTGGTAAATAACACATGTAAATATATTAGTTACAGGATTTTAGGTATTACTTAAAGGAAGAAATGTAATAATAATAATAATAATAATAATAATAATAATAATAATAATAATAATAATAATAATAATAATAATAATAATAATAATAATAATAATAATAATAATAATAATAATATCCATTCCTTGTCGGGAATAGAACCTGGGAACTCTAGACTAGAGTGCCACACATTAGTCCAGTACACCAACAGAAATTGTAAAAGAGGGAGAACTGGAGCATCTACAAGGGAGAGAGATTATTTGAAGAAGTAAAATATGCGCAATGTCATTGCATTTGTTTTACTACTACTACTACTACTACTACTACTACTACTACTACTACTACTACTACTACTACTTTTACTACTACTACTACTACTACTACTACTACTACTACTACTACTACTACTACTACTACTACTACTACTACTACTACTACTACTACTACTAATAATAATAATAATAATAATAATAACAATAATAATAATAATAATAATAATAATAATAATAATAATAATAATAATAATAATAATAATAATAATAATAATAATAATAATAATAATAATAATAATAATAATATTAATAAATAACAAGCATAGATCTCAAAGACTAGTTAGATGAATATTCTATTCCGTGAAGACAAGCCTCAAACGAAACAAGATCACTGTTGCCAAATACTTTCTTCTTCTTTCTTTCTTTTGCAAACAACGACGTTCTCCGAACTTGAGCAATTATCAAATATTAAGTGATGTGTTGAGTGTGTACAAGATTCTTAGAAACATTGCCTTGGCAATACGAATCAATGAATGAATAAAACATATGAGTGAGAGAATGAATAAATAGGGAGACAGATCAAAAGATATATGTATATATATATATATATATATATATATATATATATATATATATATATATATATATATATATATATATATATATATATATATATATATATGCATGCATGCACGCACGCACACACGCACGCACGCACGCACACACATATATACACACACACACACACATGCATGCATGCACGCACGCACACACGCACGCACGCACGCACACACACATATCTATCTACACACACACACACACACATATATATCTACACACACACACATACACACACACACACACACACACACATATATATATATATATATATATATATATATATATATATATATATATATATATATATATATATATATATATATATATATCCACAATAATATATTTTGTGTAAAATGCTCTTCACCACTTGAAAAAGAGAAAAAGATGTTTTCTTTAAATTACTGCATATATAAATAATCTGAAATCCACAAATTCCATATCTTAGTCTCAATTACAACCAATAGCTTAAATGTTCAGTACATTAGTAATACATTACCCCTGTCCCCCGACTTCTGTTGCACTCACTGAAAATGCTGACCTAACAGGGGTTACACTATGAAGGATGCCAAGACACTCCTTGTTATCCTCATATTCTTCTGATTAATAGGAAAGCAATAAGGGCCTTTGAGGAAATGAATTCGGGACCTCCCGAATGGAAAACAGGTGTCATAGCCATCGAAATACAAATAGGTCTTTTACTCAACATTCCACGCTTTTTGTTAGCTTATACATATCCATAGCTCACACACTAGTTCACAGATAATGCATCGCTGCAAACCAGCCCTATGAATGCCTAAACACATGACAGAGCTCAAGATACATTTGTTTACACTAACCTGTCATTTCCATAGAGAAGTTAATAGGGCTAGGAGATAAAAGACGCCTCTACTCTCCTTTCCTAATCCCCGAGATTTCAAATCCTCTGCCTGTGTGTAAATCTCCCTCGTCACTGTCATATGTGACGCGCACAAGGGAGTCCTTCGACCATCCTTCCATCATATTAGTGTCAATTTTTTCTTTTATTTACTGTTTTGTAGTAAATTATTGTGATAGATCATTCGTACACAGCTTAAGGGAATACCCATCGCAGACTAAATTCACTATCGCCAGTAAATGATGTTATTCTTAAGGTAAAACTTACTCAACCGCAATAGCTCTTCTCCCTTTTCTAAAAAAAAAAAAAAAAAAAAAAAAAAAAAAAAAAAAAAACCTTCCTTGGCTCAGAGGGCATGGTGTTTGGCTATTATACAGGAAGTCTTAAGTTCAACTCCCGAAGAATACTAATTGGAATTCATTAAGGTACAATGACTGATATTCTATTAAGGAATAAGTTAACCTAGAGATGAGCTCCCTGAACAATCAGCTGTTATGACACCTCACCTCTACCAAGGATGTCTCGTGTCCAAAAGATGATGATATTTTTAAGGTAAGACTTTACCCAGCGAGCAGTTACTAAACCGAGATCTACCAAATTAAACCCTCTGACTGCTCAGTATATATAGCAGCAGGATATCCTCAAGGAGGTCTCGAAATGACCCCTCCCTATGTAGTCTCAATTAAAGTCACTAAAAATTAGAAATTTATATTACTCTTAATAAAAATCTTAAAGTCTAGGAGTAGTACATGACACGGGACAAAAATATTCTCTACACTACGATAATAATCCTCGTTTTATGTGTCACTATTATGCCGCTTTCACTGCGAACCACGTGGCATGCCATGTGCGACGTGCCACTTTAAAACGAACATCCGGAAACATATGAAACCTTTCACACAGAAGTGGCGTGGCACGTCCCATGTGCCATGTGCGACTTGCGTCGCAAGTCTCAGGTGGTACATGGAACGTATCACGCTACTTCTGTGTGAAAAGTTTCATATATTTCCGGATGATCTCTTTTAACTGGCGTACCACGTGGTATGCAACGTGCGACGTGCCACTTTGGTGTGAAAGCTGCCTTGGTCTTGGTACAAAGACAGAATATGGTTGGGAAAATAAGGCTGGATGCCATTCCTAGTTCCCCACAGTAAGCTCGATCGCGGGAGAGCTCGCTCGCGAATCGAGGACTATATAATATCTTAGCACTATTTATATAACTTGAATATGATTACCAAGAATGTAAGACTTAATTTTAAGAGTTGACATAGTCCTGGAAATGCATTCCCGTATTGAGCAGCCGACAAAATTGCAAAAAAATCGGCTTAGCAGAAAAGCAACCTGTGATCCTACTCAGGAGGTCTCAATTTTAACTCTCCGAGGAAGTCCTATTGGAGTTTTGCTCATTACCAGAGCCACATGGTGTAGAACCATCATCTCGTATCTTGCGGATTCCGTAAATGAAGTTTTTTCGAACTTAAATAAGACTGTCCAGGACAGTTCGATGTTAAGTCTTCCTTCAGTTACGGTTCTTTTTCTATGCCTACATCAACACTGAATATTCTTGAATATTCGTTACACACTGAATATTATCCCATCACATCTGACAAGTCATTACACTCTCCATTTCTGTTTCTCTTTATTTTATGTATTCTGAGTGCCCAGACCTGATGAGGGCTGTTTTATTTTATTATTTTTTAGTCCGTTCTGGTGTCACAATCATAAAAAAAAAATGAAATGGAATTTCCCAATACATTCACAATCTCTGAAGTAAGCGCCTCTGCTATATATATATATATATATATATATATATATATATATATATATATATATATATATATATATATATATATATATATATATATATATATATATATATATATATATATATATATATATATATATATATATATATATATATATATTATAAAAAAGAGAAAATAAACGTAAATGTTTCCTTACCTTAATCATTCCCTTATTTATATATTTATTTCATTCTTTCTTTCTTTCTTTATTTATTTATTAAGGATACTAATTCATTTTTGTATATGCTGCATACATACACTTGGCAGATTATGAATATTGCAATAGAGATCCTTCCCACCGGGGAGAAGCTGCCATTGCAACACTCCCCAACGCATATATTTTGTTTTTCCTAAATTAGAGTTGCAAAACGGATAAATTTTGTTTTAATCAAATCCCTAACTCCAAGAGATACTAATCCATCACTAACCATACACACACACACACACACACACACACACACACACACATACACATACACACACACACACACACAAACACGAGTATATATCGATAAACACCGTCCTGGCTTGCACGCTCAGTTGTTAGAGGCTTAGACACTAGAGAGAGAGGCACTGCCCAGTCTCTTTTATCCCCAGATGGAGGGTTGAATTTGGGGTATTATGGATGGGAGTTTAGTATTGAACTAGTAAAATATGTTGCATCAAAATTCAAAAAATCCTTGTTAAAAACAGTGATGTGAGGAAATAATAGTTATAGAGAAGAGGGAGGACAGATGATAATAAGGAATAAAGATGGTGGAAAGTGGAGAAGAAAAACAATCATTCAGAAGAAAAATAAAAAGGGAATAGAAGAAGGAAAGAAGAATATCTAGAATGAATAAGAAGAAAAAGAAGAGAAGGAGGAGGGGCTCGAGAAGAAGAGAAAGAAGATAATGAAGAAGAAAAAGAAAAAGAAAAA
>JAXCGZ010021279.1:2500-5000 GCA_037179515.1 Halocaridina rubra | reverse complement strand
ATATGAGGCTAATGTGGCAAAAAGCTATGAGAGAGAGAGAGAGAGAGAGAGAGAGAGAGAGAGAGAGAGAGAGAGAGAGAGAGAGAGAGAGAGAGAGAGAGAGAGAGAGAGAGAAATATATATATATACATATATATATTGCTTCCGGTTTTACGTCACGGACTCCCTTTTCAACCAAGGGCTAGGACGGTTGCCTTCATGCGAAGGACTTGTTTTGGCAGATGTAATCGTTACCCTGAGTGCATGCCCTTGCTAACCTCAGACCGTGACGGGGCGCGAACCCTCGACCTGACGCCTCAGAGTCGCGGACGCTATATATATATATATATATATATATATATATATATATATATATATATATATATATATATATATATATATATTTATATATATATATATATATATATATATATATATATATATATATATATATATATATATATATATATATATATATATATATATATATATATATATATATATTTATATATATATATATATATATATATATATATATATATATATATATATATATATATATATATTTTTTTTTTTTTTTTTTTCAAAAGATTCCTGGAAATCGGCGACATAGTCTTCTAATTGCATGATGTAACTAGTACACCACACATGCGACTTGGCTGCGTTCCCTAAAAGCATACTTACAACAACAACAACAACAACAACAACAATAATAAAAATAATAATAATAATAATAATAATAATAATAATAATAATAATAATAATAATAATAATAATAATAATAATAATAATAATAATAATAATAATAATAACAACAACAGTAGTAGTAGTAGTAGTGGTAGAAGTAGCAGTAGAAGTAAAGAAAGCTTTTTATTGTCAAGAGATCAAGCTTTATATAACACAAGATAATATTTATTTTTATAGTTTTTCATTATATTTTCTTGTTCTTGTTTGTGGTCTGTTGTATTCTTATTCCTTTCGATTTAATATATTTGGTATTAATAGTTATTTGGTTTATGGTTTAGTTATTTTATTCGTATAAGTATTATGTGAATTATATACCAATCCGATTAAAAATCTTTCCTAAGAATATTATAACTTATCAGTTTATTATTTACATAGGATATTTTTTTGACTTGCTTTAATGTAAACAATCCTTAATCCCTCGTCATGCTCTGACTATGTTGTTGTCTATTACTCCTACTGTCCGTGTTTCATTATGGCCCCACAAGTGATTGTGAAGAGGTCCAGTTTGTACCCGAAATAAAACGATACACTTCATAATTTGTTTCACTGATGGGATTCCTTATTAGTTGGTGTTGTACGGTATATATATATATATATATATATATATATATATATATATATATATATATATATATATATATATATATATATATATATATATATATATATATATATACACATCGATGATGTGTACTAGGCTTATCCCGGATAGAAGCAAAATATGCTTGATATATATATATATATATATATATATATATATATATATATATATATATATATATATATATATATATATATATATATATATATATATATATATATATATATATATATATCTATATATATATACACAAACAATCATCATCAATATGTATTTACCACTCAAAGGCTATAAGCATTTAACTATAAATTTGGATATAATATAAATCGCATTAATTTTTCTATGCCATCAAAATATGTTTACAACCAAGCGCTTGTCTATATATCAAACAATAATGTAAACACTCTTAGTAACGTCAATATATCAGAGAGTATTGAAAGAAATTACTTTAAGGAACATCAATATATCACAACACTGCATTTATAGTCAACCCTTGAAGTTACATCAACATTTTCCAACAGCATTAACGAACGTTGCTCCCTTTTTCAAAATAATTTTGCATACCCTGTCACAACCTTAAGTTTTATACAATATGCAGTGCCTGCACATTGTTGCACGTTGTTCCCCTTCTCCCGGCCATATTTCTTATATCGATCCTTGAAAAGAGGATTTATTCACAGTTCTAATTATATCGACGTAAATAAAGAAAAAAAAGATCCAACCTTACTGTCTGCAAGTCATTCTTGATATAGATCCAACCTGCCTGTCTGCAAGTCATTCTTGATATTTTTTTCTGAGAACTGTTTTGGACAGTCTATTTTGCCCTTATCGAGATACAAGGAAAAAAATATACCACTGACCTCACACGCATAATGGAGTTGTCGTTGAACTGTTGCGCTGACGAAGAATACTGAACTAATGTATAATAATACTCTTCTTGTGTATTAATCGAATACAGCATATTTATATTTTGGTAAAAATCATATAACGAAAAATACATTTTCATTACTTATCGTTCTTGTTAAGTGTAAAATCAATTAAATATAACATATTATGCTCGTATCTCCTCTTATAGCAGCTAAATAAAGCAGTTTATATTATTTTCATTGCAATAAAAGTAATTGATGGTTTTATGTGGAGTTAAATTATGTAAAGAATTAATATAACACATAA
>JAXCGZ010021278.1:12500-59952 GCA_037179515.1 Halocaridina rubra | reverse complement strand
GTAACCTTCCCAGTAAACAGCTTAAACCTCTCGGTCTTGAGCGGGAACCGATCTGTCGACCTCGCGAATGCGAGGCCAGCGCGTTCCCACTGTACTAGCCAGAAGGCTGTATGTAAAATAAACGAATCATGTGACGATTACTGACCCTTAGAATCCCATATGAAGTTAAATAACCCTTTATACTGTTAAGTTAGATGAGGTTAGGTTTCGTTAGTTTAGGTCAGGTAACTTTCCTTTTAAATATGAATAAACGTAGAGCATTTTGGGGTTACTCTTCTTTACAAGATCCAAATAATGAATAAATAAGTATATAATTCCTTTTTTCCGCAATATGATCCGTGTTTTACGTCAATGACTCCCTTTCTTATTAGTAAGGGCTAGGATAGTATTCAACAAGGGTGCATAGTAATAAATACTGTAGTTATATATTTTGTAGTTAAAAGTAACAGTACTCATCAGTTTTTGCCCAAAATTATTCAAAAAAATCAGCGATATGTGTTAACGAAAACTTTGGCTTTTTACTGTAAATATGCAACTTTATATTTCACACCTGCATTCCTAGTGTGTTGTAAGGAGCAGCTACAAGGGATAGAGAACCCCCATTAAACTGGCAGAGGAGGCATGGATGTGTAAACTTATGATATACGGTATATATATCTCCAATAACATATATCATTTTTACCAGCGTGACATTTTTCGGCAAGAATGAATTATCTCATCAAAAAAATTACCATATAAAATTATGCTTTCGCTGAGTATTCTTGTCCATTCCGGCTCGCTCTGAGCCTTCAGAAGGCATAGACGAGTATTTTAATCATAACTCTGCCAACTTTACTAACAGCCTCTCGGCCTTTCCAGTAACGTGAAATTATAAAAAATAAGTTTTCAGCATTTTTTACTTAATTCGTTTGGAATTGCAAAACTTTTTGGAAAAAATCTGCCAGCAAAGAGGTTGATCGCACAGTGTGGATGTCATCATTGAAGCATATTATAGAAATTGGTATTAGAGGTATTTTATAGAAACATGCTTGATTCGAAGCAAATTTTTCGGCTTCTTTCATCAGGGATCACCACAATGGATCAATCGTCTCCATATCATCCTATCCCCTCCGTCCTCCTCTGTCACACCGCACACCTTCATGTCCTTTCTCACCACATCCATAAACCTCATCAGTCTATCTCCTCCTCCTGCCTGCCATCTCCATCCTCAGCATCTCCTCTCATACCATGTCCCAGACTTTAGAATAATTTAAAAAAGGCCTTATTTTTTTCTACAAACAATTTGGAACAGCAAGCATTGCCGTACTTTTTTATGTTTACTTTGTGTCAAAAATTAAATTTTACATTACAAAATGTATCTTATTGTTTTAAACAATTTTGGTTTAGGAGTGTTTTTGTAAAGGTTTCTGTGTGATTTTTCCAAATGTAAAATAGTATTTGCAATGAAAATATTCTATATTGAGTATAATCTCCAAAAGTATGTACAGTATTTTATACTGAGTATAGCCTTAGTAAGTACATACAGAAGTCTATATTAAGAGTAGCTTCCATAAGTACACACAGTATTCTGTATTAAGTATAGCTTCTGTAAGTACACACAGTATTCTGTATTGAGTGTAACCTCCCTCAGTGAGGACCAGTATATATGAATACATTATTCAATATTGAGTGTAGCCTTCTCGAGTATATACTGTACTCTATGTTGAGTGTAGCCTTCTTAAATACATACAGTATTCTATATTTAGTGTAGTCTCCATAAGTACATGCAATATTTTATATTGAGACTAGTCTCCATAATTACTTTTAGTATTTTAGATGTTATCAGAGAGGACCATGTATTTTACTCTAGGCTATGTGCGACCATGCTACAAATATCCCTTTTTAAGATTGAAAGTTCATGCAGAATATATATTAGTAAATAAATTCATATCCGTTGTGTTATGTTTCCAGTGAGATTTCTTCAGAATCGCATATTTCATGTACATCCTACATTCATAGGTATTACTTTTAAGAAAATATGAAACGTATCTTGCCTCTGGCTGGGACTCGTAAATAGTGAACCAAGGCACTACCAACTGTATCTCTGAAGGTGTAAAAGAAGAGAGAAACCTCTATATTTATAACTTAGGTGGCACAGTATGTAGAGCCTTGACACTGATATGTGTCTTAGGTTCGATTCCTGGCCAGGGGTAATATATGTCCCATATTTTCACAAACAATAATGTGTTTATTTGATCATGTAAATATGTTTATTATTATTATTTTGCTCATCCTTTTTTTTGGACAATTAATTTTTGGTTTGAACAGTATTTTATCTAACATTTACTTTTGTAAATTTTTATTTATTTCATATCTTCTGTGTACTGTAGACTCCTCTCCTATTAAATTACAGTAACTCTGTAGCATCTTCATCTCTGTTTCATGTGTCGCCTTTCTTAGTCTCCTTCGTTCCCTCCTCCATCTTCGCTGTTTCGAGTCTTGTTTAGTGGTGCTACTTGCCTGCCTGTCGTTCATGTCGCTGCTCGTCACTAACCCACCGTTGCCTTCCCTCTTTCAGCAACCTGGTAAACTAAACCTAAAGGCCTATAGCAACGTGACTGATGCCATTGGCAAAATAAACATCAAAGATGGTGGCCTCCTAACTTCTAAACTAACCAAGGGGGGATCAGTGCACGCTCCCTTAGCCACCCCCGAGAACATGGACCTTGGGCCAGACTATGCTGCTGTGAGTACGCTAATCTTAACCCTTTCCCCTCTGTCCCCACTATCGTATCTTGAGCTCCTTCAAGTATTTTGCTACTTTTCATGTGAAATACACTAATCTTAACTCTTCCCCGTCGCCATTATCGTATGTTGAGCTCTTTTATGTACTTTTCTTCTTTTCATTTGAATACGCTAATCTTAACCCTTTCCCACCCCATCCCCACTATCGTATCTTGAGCTTTATTAAGTACTTTGCTACTTTTATTGTGAAATACACTATTCTCAAGCCTTTCCCCCCATCTTTACTATCATATCTTGAGCTCTATCAAGTATTTTTTTACTTTTCATGTTAAATACGGTAATCTTTACCCTTCGTCCTCACTATCGTAGCTTGAGCTCTTATAAGTACTTTTCTACTTTTTATGTTAAATACTCTAATCTTGACCCTTCACCATCCTTATTGTCATATATTGAGGTCTGTCAAGTACTTTTTGACAAATACCTTATCTTATACTCCCTCTGTCATATTTGGATGCCAATGTTTCACTTACGTTTGTGAAAGAAGAATTGTTCTACTAATGTTAACCCTTCCCAACCCCCCACTATCGTGTCTTGAACTCTTTTAAATACTCTGACTTTTAATATGAAATATATAATCTCCTTATTTGTATGCCATTACTTCTCCTATATAAGTGAAAGAGGAAGAATTGTTACTCTTTAAGTAATACATCCCTATTGTTTTTTACCTTTCTCTCTCCAGGATATTATCCTCTCTCTCTCTCTCTCTCTCTCTCTCTCTCTCTCTCTCTCTCTCTCTCTCTCTCTCTCTCTCTCTCTCTCTCTCTCTCTCTCTCTCTCTCTCCTCTCTCTCTCTCCCTCTCTCTCTCTCTCTCTCTCTCTCTCTCTCTCTCTCTCTCTCTCTCTCTCTCTCTCTCTCTCTCTCTCTCTCTCTTTTATTCTGCTCTTGGTTCCTCATTCTCTCTCACATTACTGCAACATAATTTATGGAAACAATTTAAGTCTTCAGTAATATTTTTTAATCTGGAAAAGGCCTTAATATCTATCTATCATTAATGTTTCGTACTTATTGTTATATTGTTTGCTTGTTATACATTATTACTGCATTTTTATGTACAGTATTGCATTTTCTTTTTGTTTTCTTTACTTTCTTTTGTTCTTGATTGTTGAGATTTTTTTTGATCGGTTGTATAGAGTCCATGCCTGTTCACACAGATATTCATCATCATCCTTGTTTTTTTTTATTTGATTTGAATATTTTCAAACAAAGTTTTGGAGAGTAGTGTTTCCTCTGCCCAGAGGCTTTTTGCAAAATTAGCATAAAATTTTAGGCTTTTTTTTTTTCTTTTTTTAATTCTGTAAATATTTGACCCCCTTCTTAAATAATAAAAAACATTGTTTTATTTAATAATAAAAGCAAAGTTTTATTTAGTACTGTAATAAAATAAAGTATTATGAATACCGAGTAACTTCTCCGTACGAATTCGAAACCACTATACGGTTGCGAATCATTAGACATGAAGAATAATTAAAAGTACGTTAGCAGGTGAAGGATGCCGTACCGGGCTTATACGGGAGCTACGAAGCGGGCGATTATGCGTACTCCAGAGTTCAGGACATACCGCAGGCCACGAGCACCAAAGGACGTCGCCATCGGAGGGAAAAAGGTCGCCAAGGTAAGTCCTATGTTTTTAAACTTCAAGATACGATTAGCTGCTATGAGTATGTGCTGTTGGTACAATCAAAGCATTCATATCAGGTTATAAACTCAGTTTAAGGAATATCAGGTTCATATTGAACACTCGCTGTAGCTGATCGTAACTGTTTTATGACTTCAATAGATGTTCCCAATAGATTTTAGTATCATACTTTTACTTATTGTCTCGTGATAACGTTCCTTTCGCTTACAAACTGGGGAACGAAGTGAAGTAGTAGATACGGGTGACCAGTACTGGCCGTGGTTCACCTCGGATCAGTTTTGATCTTCTATTTGTACGAAAATTAAACACCCAGTGTTGTTTATATTTGGTTCAGTTACAAGATTATTACTTCCATTATTATTATTATTATTATCATTGTCTGTGTTGTCATTTTGAATGACGGTCAAGTTTTACGGATATTTATCGTCATAATAATTATGATCAGTATAGTTATCATCATTATTATTATCTTTATTATTATTATTACGGTATATATATTTTTTACTGCATGGGCTGTGTTCCCTCTCCACTGTATACGTATTGTCCAACTCCAGTATGGCCGTTGTCTTCAAGATGCAGAGCTTAGTGTATAATTCCTACGTATAATCTCGCTTTTTTTCCCCCATCTAGCATCACCCAAAATTTTGGTGCATTTGATTTAGATGTAAGATCGCTAATGTAGGCAAGACGCTCATCCATGTTAGGAATCTGTTGAGATGTTTTCTCGCGGAGGTAGATTTTACCCAGTCTGCACATGAAAACTCCAACGGGAATCCACATGCATGGACTTTTGGAAGCCTTGCAATAGTGTTCTTGCACCTCAGTTAATCTGCGCCTCTAAGATATTAGAATGACCCTCCTACTTGAAGCTGTCGGCTGTCTGGAAAAAAAAAGCATTTCTTTTTTATTTGCTGGAACAGTACAAATCTTGAAAAGTGTTCCCTCTGGTCAGAAAAAAAAAATTTACTTCCATTCATCAGGGCCATTACGTCATGCTTTCTTATCACATATCATGAGGGTGCGTTTCTACAGCAAAAATGTTGTGTGCACTTAGAAAGTGATTTTGATATTGCCCTTGAGATAGTTTCAGTCCTTTACCACTGAAAGTATAAAATTGAGAGTTCTTGGTGTGACTTTGTTAATTTTTGTGTTTTTTCCTATTTGGAAAGGTTATTTGTAGTATTGTCTCTGCTAATGTTGAAGCCAGATCTTCTTGACATTTTATTGATGCGATAAAAATGTTGATGCATTAGTTGGTTTTTTACTTTTAGTGGAACTCGCTGTTCACTCATATCCAGTGGGTATAAAAAATAATGTTTTAACTCCCAGGTAGGCTTTGCAGCCTGTCTGTGGGATCAATCTAACATATGATCCTTGAGAAAGTGTGACTGTGGAATGTATCATAAAAATCAAGGCCTGATATGAAGGAGACAGTTATATATTCTATCTTAAAATTGGAATAGATTCCTTATTATAATGACGGAGAGAGACGCTTTCCCCTCATGTATACAACAAACACTTTTCGTGCTGCTGCTCCACAGTGGGGTCTACCCCCACTGTTCCAAGAGTGGGGCTACGCCCCACCGCTCCAGCTAGTGTGTGACCTAATGAGACATGTCCTAAGATAGAATGATAATAAAAAATTTTATTGATGGAAACGTTAATCACATCTATCCCGTATGAAACATGATAGAGTAGCCTAAGTTTATTTTTAAGCTATAGATATATAACTATAGTTAAATAGCTATTGTTATAATTGGCATCAATATTGATATTTATATATAAGGATACGTTTGTGATTATTTAACTACGAAGGGTAAACAGAAAATAGAGTACCTGAGCTTTTGCGACTCTATTTATGTACTCATTTTCAGAGATGTTTCTCGTGAACAGATTCAGAAATAGCACTTATTATGAGTCATCGCTTCTGCAACTGTATTTGCATACTCGTCTTCAGAGGTGTTTCTCGTGAAACAGGTTCAGAGAGAGTACATACAATATATAATCAAATTAAAGTAATTTCTCATGGGGCATATATATTGATTGTTTTTTGTATAATATGGGGAATCTAGGATTAGCGATATCAAGAAATTAGCTTTTGCTCTTGTAATATTTTATACATCTCTAATAGATTGAAAATTTGTTTACCTGCTGGAAGAACATTTGAGATAATTTTTATACATTTGCCACCAAGAGGATTTTTTACCTAATTTGATTGTTTTTATGTTCACGAATTGAAAAATGAGGAGCATAGTTAATTAACAAAACAGTTTGATAAGTTATATTCACTGGTTTTAAGCTTGAGAGTTTGAAGAGAGATATATTATAAGACAAAAAGTAATTTTCCGACGCTATCTTGTAATTTTTAATGGCGTTACACAACTGAATATAGATTATGAGTTTACTTGTATAAGATTCTGATTTTGAATGCAGCCATTAGAAGTGTTATAAGCTTTTTAGTGCTTCAGTCCCCATACTGAAATGAAATGTATAATTACTTTTCCTGCGACATTTCCTTGTGGCCTTTATTTCTCACATTCTTATAGTGCTATTTTTGATTGAAAGACAGTCTTGAGTTGCTAAAATGACTGTAGAAAAGACAGGCCCTTATTTCTGATTAGAAGACAGTGTTGAGTTGCTAAAAAGACGAAAATACTGACCTTTTATTTTGATTGGAGGACAGTCTTGCTAAAGTGACTAGAAAAAGGCCCTTATATCTGATTGGAAGACAGTGTTGAGTTGCTAAAGTAACCAGAAAGAAAGGCCCTTATTTCTAATTGGAAGAAAGTCTTTAGTTGCTAATATGACTGAAGAAGAGACAGACCCTTATTTTTAATTGTAAGACAATATTGAGTTGCAAAAGTGACTGTAGAAATGACAGGCTCTTATTTGTAATTGGAAGATAGTTATGAGCTGGTATAATGACCAGAAATGATAGGCCCTTATTTCATATTTGAATACAGTATGCAGTTAGTAAAGTGACCGTAGATGTCACAGATCCATATTTCTGAAGGTAGTGTTTAGTTGCAAATATGACTTCATATATGACAGGCCATTATTTCTAATTGGAAGATAGCATTAAGTTGCAAAATCGAATGTAGCTATCGCAGATCCTTTCTTCTAATTGGATGACTGTTTTGAGTTGCTAAAGTTACCATAGAAACGACATCTTCACAGCTGTATATAGTTGCTTAGTTTACTCCATATTTTCTGGCTTTGTCGTTTGGAAACCGCTTGACTCTATGTATATTTCACTACTCTGGGCTACGTTTTTTGGTTGTTTTTGCAGTATCTCTTTTATGGTATATCCTTGTGACGAAATATCACTACAAGGCTGGATTAAATCATGTATTTTTTAGTAAACATTTTTAACATTTTTTTTTCCAGATGCTTTGATAAACTTTTATCAGTGGTTTTGCAGACTTGTAATGCTTGAGGTGTGACTGCTTTAAGAGACAGGCTTCAGAATTCTTTGAATGGGTGAATCTCCGTGTAGGTTTTACATTGAAGGAAAAATGAAGTTTCTTGTTCCTCAGATAATAATTTAGGTGTTTTTATTTTAATAAGGACAGGGCTATAGGAGGCTGTTAGAATTACAAGATACCCTGTAACTACTTTAGATATTAGAATAGTAATTTGAATAGTTAAGACTGAGATGATCTTTTAAACACTCCTCAGACGAGGGTATAGCTCAAGAGGTAACAAATTTAAAATTATGTTGCGGTAAATTTAGTTGAATAATACGTATTTCATGATTTAATCTGCTAAGAATCATGCAGCAAGAAACTTATAATAAGAATTGAATAACTGTTTGGATGTTTAGTACATTATAAGAAAACCATAAGAAATAATCATTGATAAATTTCGACTTTTTATTTATAAAGCTTTAGAGGAAGTAGGTTACTGTACATAGGACATCATGACAGATTTAAATGACTTGTACTCTCCATGCTATACATGTATGATAAGGCCCTGGTATTAGTTCAAACTTGTATATTTATGTTATTTAAGGGAGCTATAGTTTTAGGAACTGTGAAGTAGTTGTAAGACGTAAGAGAGTAGTTTGCTGTGATGTGTATATCCGGGGAATCTAACGCTGGGTACGTCACTGTTTATAGCGTACTCGGACTCTGACTCCGAATGGAGTTCCCTCGAGCGACGTCGTAGTACTGATTCCTACAAAGCCAACCGCAAAGCCGTGCCCAAGAGGATGAAAAAGAAGCGTCTCCCGATACCCGTAGCTGCCCCCCGTGTGCCCCCCCTTCCCTCCTTCTATGTTGCCGAGGGAGGACCAGGCACTCGGTATTCGGATGAGAGGCTATTGCTCGACCCCAGTGATAAAGGTATACCAGAGGTAGCACTGTGTCCAGCCGTACTGTAACAACTCTCTCCTGCCTTTTTGTATACTTGCTCTCTTTTACTGTTATCATCATCATATTACTTTGTGACAGATCAGCATCAGTAATAACCCAAAGACGTGACCTCTTTTATTAGAATGGAAGTATCAGCTTTTGTTATGGTCATTTCATATCTCTGGTTCCATTTTGATCTCTGGGTCTTCTTTTGCTGTAATTTGTCACTGCACACCTGCTGTTGTTTTGTGCTCTATGTCTCTCCCTTGATCAAGAACTTTGCGCACTCTTCTCATCATTGTCACGTATATTATGGTTATATAAACTGTAAATTAATATAAAAGACATAAGGGAGATGTTAAGTACAATACTTCAGCAACCTGTTAGTTAAAGTACTGCTTTTTCTCAGTTTCCAGTACCTTCCTTTTGAGGTTTATATATCTGTATATTTAGTGCTTTTCTTGATGTAAGCATGCCCTGTTTTTTATGTTATTGGTGTTTAACATTGCAGTCTTGCTCCATAAGGTTGTTGATTGAAGCTCACTAAGGGAAAAGGAAGTACGGAATGTATAACAATATTGAAGCTTCCGGTGAAATCTGTAATGTATTTGAATCTGAAAGCCACGACTATTAAACTCAATAAAAGTCTTTTGCAAGTAAATTTAGTCTTATAATTTGTTTTTGCATGTTTTACAGCTAATTGTAGCTTTAAAGTGGTTGAGTAACTTCAGCCAGCGTATTCACTAGGTGTCACTAATAAGAAATTACATGTCATACGCAGGAAATATTCTGTAAGTGTTAATCCCAATCTTGTGTCATCAGTCGCTGACCATGTTACGCACAAGTTGACTATATGTGCTGACTAATTTTCCCAGTTTCTTCTTTTCCCTTGTCATCTTGTATTATGTGAATGATGGAAAAGAATTTGAACTGTTGAGTACTTGCATGCCACTCATTAATCAGACGGTGCATGATTGTTCACTCCGTTTGAGTTTGTTTGTGCATGACTATTCTAATTTTATAATAAGAAGATAACTTATTTTTGGCCAATGATATCAAACATGAATTGTTTTTATGTATTATATTCTGTTTGTAATAAAAATAATTTTTATGGATGATTTTTCATCTACATTTGTATATATCATATTCATCAGGATAGATAATGGATAACTATGAAGATGACTTTGGTATTCCCTACTGGTGATGGTAAAAGAGTCTCGGTGCTATAATTTTCCATTAATTTGAGAATCTTTTTTATGTCTCTCTTCTCATACTTTGAGGGGTGTTGATATGAATGTTATGGACTTATTTCAGTGAAAATTTTTTTTATTTCTGATATAGCTCTTATCAGATATATTTTTGGAATATTTGAAAAGAAGACAGAGATGTTATCTAAAACCATTCTGCTATGGAATACTTGAGTCATTGTTAATTTTTATATATTGTAGTGGCTTTGAACATATTTTTTATTTGGACTAGGTATAAGGTGGTAATGGTATGACTTGGGAAATATCTCATGTCTTGTGATTTGTAGTTAGTTCTTCCCCACCCACACCCTTTAGTGGCCTCCATAGAGAACGGGTGTAGTATTGGGTGGGTGAGGTCGGGTGACTGAGGGCGCCCTGTTGTTATGTGTTTCAGTGATGAGCGGATCTGCTTCGGATGAATCCGACCCATCGGACAGAGAGGATCCGTCAACCGCCCGCTCCAAATATAAACCTCAGAAACGGTCTTTTCAATTTAAAAAGAAGCCAGGAGGAGGCAGGGAGGGTATAGCAGTTCTTCCTCCTGTGGTGCCCCCCCTGCCACCTACACATCCCCCTCCCCACCCTCCCAGCTCTCACCCACGCATGGGGTTGGCTGCCACACCTCACCCTCTCTCGTTTCCCATGGCTGCCCAGCTTCCCCCAGACACCGACTTATTTTCACCCTCATGTAAGTCATGCTCGCTCCTGCCTGAAATTCTCGCACGTTCTTTTCAACTTTCTCTGCTGAATTTGAAATCGTCATGTTCGATTCCCGTAGATACATTGTGTTATGTTTCGTAGTTTTGTTCTGTGTAGCAATAGGTTTGTGTTTAGCATTTCATTTGCTTTGCGCTTCAGATTTAACCAATCTCTACTTAGTTTCGTAACTGAAATAAATGTAGTCTTCAGTAGATAAGATGATTGTTGACATAGACAAAATCTACTTCAAGGACAGTCATACAATGTGTTGTCTTTACAAGGTACAATATGAATCTTGAGATTATATTCTGTTGGCATAATTAAGCATTCATCTAAGATGGAATACTTTTACCATATAATATGAATATTCTAAATACATTATCCTCCCGTCTCGCAATTTTTTTTTCTTACCAAAGTCCCTCTTACAGAAGTGGCATGACATAGTAAAGCCTTTGATATTTCAATTCTTTTGTGACATTTGTGGCCTCCTTGCTAACACGAGAGGGAATTGGCACCCCATATGAAAGAAATAAAGTTGAAATAGAGTATTTGAATTTTTCTCTTAATCAAAAGATAAATTTTCAATAACACAATTTTGAACATATACGGCCAGAAAATATATAATAAAAATCATATTTAAAATAATAATTATAGCTATTGAACTTCGAATATACTGTATAGTTTTTTTATGCCTTTCAAAGTGAAGATTAATCTTTGAACTACTAGATTGTATTGTATATATATATATAATTTGTATTAGATAAAGTGTAAGTACAACACAGTAAACTAGGCTTGCTTAAAAGTATACTTGAGATGAGGAATAAGTTTTCTGCAAAGTATAAGGGTTTTGAACATATTCGAATTTTGACTTACGTTGAGTGGTGAAACTACTTGACCAAGTAAGTTGAGGACATCTGCATACAGTATACTTCATTGTCATTATTGCCCTTTTATGTCCCGTATTTGTAGTGTTCATAGAGGTCTTTTAGTGCGCTTTCCCTAATTCCCATGTATAGGTATTGATTTTGCTATTGGATAATGCTTGAAATATGCAGACACATAGTGAAGGGAATATTAGATAAAAAATTTACCTATTCCACAGTTTTGACTTAATTTAGATTTTTTTTCTGCTGAATCTACAGTTCGACATAATATGTTTCTAACACTGCTGATGTATCTAGCAATGCCTGAAAATATTTTAATTCATAAGTACTTGGTGTAGTCATAGAAGAAGTTTAGACTTGTGTTCATCGATGAACAATATTAAATTAGTTCCAGAGTGAGTACGAGAAAAATTGTGCTAATATAGCGTAGTATCTCTTTTCAGTATCTGTTAGTAATGATGTGATTTTTGCATGTTTAGCTAGTATTATTTTTTTATGATTTGTGTAAACATGCATTTCTGGTACATATCACTTACAATTCTGACAACTTATTAGTGCTATTGTATTTTTTGTTGATCGAACTGATGACCTGACCAAGAGACTGCTATTCCCTTGTTTGTTTACAAGGTATAGAAAAGAAAAAAATTTTTATACTGTCTATCAATATAGTGTATATACAAAAGCCATAATCTCCCTTATAAGGGATTAGGCTGAGTTAAGGCATAAAACTTGACTCTTTTATGGGAGGAAAGAGAAAGTGCCTCCTAGTTCTTGTCATTGTAATGCATTAGCTTTCAATCCCTTTTAAAGTCTCTGCAACAAACTTGTGTCTAAGAGTTATGCTGTTAGATACCTTGCAACAAACTTGTGTCTAAGAGTTATGCTGTTAGATACCTTCCAATTCCTTTATAGGTCTTTGTAAGAGACTTATGTCCGAGTGTTATGCTGTTCGTTGCATCTACTGTATATTCACTCCTTCCAGGCTTTAGACTTTTTACCTCTATAGCTCGGCTTTTTAGTGAATGGCCAGAACTTTTCTTTTGTAAAGTTACAATGACTTTTCTTTAGTTGCATTTAATGGTAACTTCCTAACAAACTTGCTCATGCATTTGCTTGATATATTTAAATGTAATTCAAGACCTACTTCCCAATATTTCATAATAATTCATCAAATTAGACTTCTTTTTTTTTTCTCTCTCTTTTGTTTATAGTCTCTGAAAATTATTTCCATATTTATCTCTGAGCTATTTGTAAATATTTATTGTAAATGTTTATGTCAATTTATATATTAGACATTTTCTTGTACTTCGGTCCTGTTTCCAAATAATGAAACCAAGGTTTGATTTGATTTCAGAATATTTTTCATCATATACATATATCACCACATAAAATATGTCGAACCTCAAGGTCACTTCACCTTTTTGACTGTGCTACTACTGCAGAAAAGGGTCTGCTCGTCATAAATTAGTTGGATAGGGCGACATAAATTTGTGACTGCGACATGGGTTCGGTTCACTTGAAGTTCATATTGTATGCGAATATTAGTGTATTATTAACATCATGGTTTCTTTGTAAATATATATACTATATCACCTGTACATAACATCTTACATGGACATCAACACTTATTATGGGCTCTTTTGTTTTTTGAAGTCTCATTTCAGAGCATTTCAAATTTAGATGCATGCATTCCATCTAGAAATACCTCGCTTAAGCCTTACTTACTAATTCCCACTTTTGGGCACCTTTCTACTCTGGTATTGTAGGCAAAGAAAAATTTATTTCAAGTCTGGCTTCATTTTTAAGTGTCATACTCATTAGTACTTTGATAAGAAAATTTAGTCAAGAGATCTATCAGTAAAAAGTTGTTCAGTTTTGTTCTTGAAATGTTTTTTAAGATTCTTAACAAACATAGAAGTTTAGTAGGGACGTCTCAGCGTTCACTTGTGATTTTATTTCTAAATTTTAGTTTTATAAAAATATGGGAACAGATGCATATATACACACATACATTTGTTGCAATTTCCTTAGTAAGGAGGTGGCCGAGTCAAAGCACACATTTACAACAAGCTTAAGATACATCTGTCGTTCCTCTTAGCTCCTTGCAAAATAAAAGATTGCTACAGTTCCCCTACTGTCCTGCATGGGTCATAGATAGGTCATAGAATACAACTTTTCCCATTTGTTGTTGGTTTTGTAAGCACATCCCTGACTTGTATGATACAACTCAAAATTTAATATTATGGTTTATGCATTTTAGATATTACCCAATTATCACTTAATGTGTAAATTTAGTTTATTGTAGTTTCTGTTAAGACTGCAGTATTTTAGTTCCCCAGCATTATATAGTTTTATCTGTCTTTTCTAATGCAGTTATCTAGTAGTGAGATTTATTTGTTCTGTTTTAATTGAACCTTTTTGTTTTTGAAACAAAATATTATCTGGTTATGCATGCAATTAAGTCTTGAAGTAATATTTTAATATTTATTACACATGCAGTGATGAAGATGAGTGTAACTTTTAGTTGATAACTGGGAATAATGGTTAGATTCGCTTGCCTGTGTAGCGTTGAAAAGTATGTTGGCTGTCATTTTATATCAGAGTTCAAATACGTTTTGCATGACGCATCCCCAACTTGTGTGAAAATTATAATTTTAATGGAAATTATGATATATGTTCATCTTTATAAGTTTAAAGACCATGTTTGTTTATAAGGAGATCCATACTTTTTCTCTGTTTTCCTTTGCTCTGCTGCTGTTTGGCTTTAGGATGAATTTGAATTATATTGAAAGAAAAAGCTTTTTTATTTCTTATTGCTAAGCTTTTAAACTATTTTTTTTCTTATTCGTTCTCCTTCAGGGTATATATCTTAGGTTATACCCAGTTGATAATTTTTGGTTATCTTTTGTAGATCTCAATAGTTTTACTACTTTTGTTACAGTTCTGGCCACCCTCCTAGCTTGGGAGTTAAGCGTCGTGTTTAATTTTTAAACAGGAGCTTTACTTTATGTTACAACTTTTTCTTTTGACAAGAGCTTTACTTTACTTTAGAAAGACTATCTTTGTATGCAGACTAGGTCTCTTGGAAAAGGTTAGTTGTATCCGTTTTATATAAGAAAGAGTAAAACGGAGAAAACTAATTGGAATAGTGACAGATATTTCAGGTATGAGTGTGTTCATGATAAAAGACGAACTTACTTTTCTGGAATTATGATATGTTGCTGTTGGTGAATTGTGGTGTTGATATTAAATCTCTCTTAACAGTTGTCCCGCATCTTACATGGTTTTAAATACTGTAGTATGGTTTTGAATGTGCCATTGGAAAATATGTAATAAAAATGTCATAAAATTTTTTCCCCAAAAATACATTATAACAACCACAATACTGTTTTTACATAAATCTAAATTTTATCTGGAAAAGTTTAGGTGTAGTACACTAAATTAGGCATAATTCAAATTATACAGGAGGTTGGTAATAAAGTATATACAGTATATATGTTTTTTTTTTTATTGTGACACCAGGACGGGCAGAAGAAGAAATAAAAATCTGCCCTCATTGGGCCTGGGCACAAAGAAAACATAGAGAGAAACAGAGATGGGGAGTGTATTGTGACTTGTCAGATGTGCAGAGATAATAAGATATGTGTAACGAATATCCAACAATATTCAGTGTTGATGTAGACATAGAAAGAGAACCGTACCTAAAAGAAGACTAAACATCGAACTGTCGTGGACAGTCATATTTAAGTCCACAAGACCCTTCAGCGGTAGTATTGCAATGGGCGGTTGATGCCATGGGCCGACCTATGCTAGGTACACACATATACGACTATTGACGATTTCTTACTAAAATTGGCTCAATTAACAGTGCAAGATGAGGGACAACCATATTTATGAGCATTACTAGAATTTTTGAGAATTTTTGGATTGCTTAAAATGCAAGGGGAATGTTTTATATATATATATATATATATATATATATATATATATATATATATATATATATATATATATATATATATATATATATATATATATATATATATATATATATATATATATATATCTCCCCGTGGGAGATACAAAGCTGGGTTTGTACTGTTGTAGATGGTTCTGTTATTAAAGTTGAATTTTATTTGCTGTAAGTGTCTAACTATTCAAGTTAAAAAAGCAGTCCATCTTATTGTAGTTTTGTTTTGCCATTCTTTAGATTGTCAGGGAAATTTACCCAAAAAATGTAATTGCTTGCTGTGCGTAACCTTTGGAGAAGTTAGTGAGGAACAGTTTCCTACCGAGCGTGCTTCCATTTCCTTGATATTAATAATGATTTAATAGGTTCTATGTAGAAAATTAATGACAGTATAAACTTTATTTCCATTTTACAATGGGTATTCGTCAGCCAGGACAAGCCCCAACCCCCCACTGTGATGTCCACCCACAGCAGTTCCTGCCAGTAAACAGCTTAAACTCTCGGTCTTGGACGGGGACCGATCTTTCGACCTCGTGAATGCGAAGCCAGCGCGTTACCACTGTACTAGCCAGCAGGTATTCAGTGTGAAAGTTTGCTTTGACTCAGCCACCCCTAACAAGGGGAGTTGCTAACATTGTATATGTTTGTGAGAGTATGAGCTGAAGCATTCATTTTGAACACTGAATTAGTATATTTTAATATAGTCCTTCTGTAGGATTTGAAGATTTTCAGCTGGATGTGTTTTCTGGTTCTTAGATGTTTGATAATAATGGTCATTCAGGAGGTTTAATATACAAATTAATGAAAAGAGAGCATTAAGCTTCTCTGTGAGGTGCTCTTCTTCATGAATTTATTTAACTGCCTAATCCTTCTTGCTTATAAATCTGTTTATTAAAAGTTATATTAAAAGTCTGTCTATCTATGCATAAAAACCATAATCCCCTGTATAAGTGGGATGGCAAGTGTCAGCAAAAAGTTTGCCTCTTTGTGGGGGGAAGCTGTGAGGGAGGGGATTCTCAGTCCCCTCACTCTGTCCTATTTTATCAACTTTTACAACATTCAGGGGAACACGGAAGGGTAATTCTTGCCCCTTCCTTCAGGGGGGTACATTAAATTAATATAGATTTTGGACTTTGAACCTCTAACTCATTATAAAATTTCAAATAGTTTTCTCCGATGTGTAACGGCTTCTGATTTTACAGATATTTCTTAATATTAATCCCAGATTTGTAGCATGAATAAATTATACTCTCTTATGCACCAAGTAAATTCAGTGGCAATGAATTATTTGTATTATTCTGAATTTATTTATTAACATTTGTTTTTGTCACCAGTTTCAATTGGTCTTAAGTATTCAATATTATGTTTCAACTATTAGAATTGCCTTTATCTTAGCTTGATTTGGATATTCTTCGTTATTCAAAATTAGAAGTTAGACGAAAAAAGACCAAAGTGTTTGTGTGTTTACGGTGTGTGTTGCTCTGAATCCCCGTTTGGAGGATGGACATGGAAGTGTGGCTAGGAAATGGTGGGATACCCTTCCTAATGCCCTAACCACTCTGCTACTGCAGACCCCAAAGCTTACCAATTTGTATTTAACTTAATTAATAAAATATTCGTAATTTAAAGGAACATTTTAATATGTTGAATATTCTCTTACTTTGCAATTTTTTTTAATAGAAATTAGTCAAAGAATAAACTGAATACTACGTGATTTTCACATCTTTTAACCTTAAATCAGGAAGAAATGTTGCTTAACCATCCTAAAATAATGTAGGTATTATTTTAGATATTTTTAAATAACAAAATTTTAAAAGTAAACTTGGATGGCATCATACGAAGCGTATTCTCAGATGGGAAGAAAGTTTTAAATATTGTTAGTGAAAAAGATTTATAAGTGGGGACCTCCGTAGCATGACCGGTTGAATGCTCAACATGGGAGGTGATGGCACGTTGAAGCCCACGGCGGGGCGATGGGAAGGGCATGCAGCCTTAATTCCTCAGCTTCAGTCTATTTCTTTCCTTCCCTAATGGGTGAATATTAGTATTCCCCCATCAGAAAAAAGAAGTTTTATATATAGTGAAACTGAAACATCTAAAGATGTTATCCTTAACATGCAACAGTATCAATGACTAAAATTTGGTCTTTTAGATTTTGTAAGTGATAATAGTTTAGCACTCACATTTTTTATTTTAATCTTGAGTCTGGTCCAGTCGCAGATTGAATTATTCATATTTTTAAGTGATCTCTGTTATGAGTAGGTAGTTTTTTAAGCATGGTAGTTTACATCTGTTTACTGTTACAGGCAGGTAGTTTTTACAGCCTTGTAATTTACATCTTTGCTGTTACGGTTGGTAAGTTGTGTAAGCATGGTAATTTACACCAATTTGCTCTCATAACGACCCAGTTGCTGTTATTGATAGGTTAGGCCCTATAGCATGATATTCGATGTACGCTCGTAGGTTGTTGAAGTAATTTCTTGTATCCCATTTGGAAAGCCTTGTTCAGTTGGGGAAAGTAGAATTTGATGTATATAAACAGCAGTTGTGTTGTTGCTGCCTTTATTTGTTTTATTTATATTTTTGGATATAGCAGAAATGATTGTTCATATTTCTGAGTATTGGATTACAGTACTGTGAGCAGACATTGATAAGATAGCGTAAATTGAACATACTAAAATGAATAAAACGTAAACTAATAAATAATTAAATATAATAAGAGGAGGCTTTTTGCTCCTTTAAAGAAGTTTCTTAACAATGCAGCTTCTTCTCTGCACAGTTGCCCCAGGTAGTAAGCTTGAAGGTGACCACATGTATCGGGTAATTCCCGAGGACGATTCTAGCCTTGAGGTATCTTCCCCTCGTGACCAGCAGTCCCCTATTCTCTTACCAGGGGCACCGTCCCACAAGGATACTGATAAAACTGCTCGTCGCAAGGTTAGTGCATTAAATTTCATTAGTTTTAGAAGTGTCAATATTGCATTCATTGCATGCAACTTTTACTTCTCTTAATTGCTTTTAAGATTTATAAGTGGTTGTAGAATTCCAAGTTTTGGTTGATTTTAGTCTTGAATTTTGTTCAAAAATAGTTTTTATACATTTTGTGTCACTATTAGTCCCCATTGTGATGGTGGTCACAGGCTGGATGCTCCTCCTGATGCTCCACAGTGGGTGTGAACTTGGGTCTGGCTTTTCCCAAGGCGAGCATGCTAACCACTATGCTGCAGAAGTTGCTGAGTATAATAATTTTGAATTACTTTTTTTAGCAAGAGAAACAGAGATCTCGAGAAGAAGCTCGACAAAGAGAAGAAGAGAGAAAAAGAGCCAAGGATGAAGAGAAGCTGAAGAAGGCTGCAGAGAAAGAAAAGGTACATCATGTACTTTTTCTTTTTTCCATTGCACACCAATTGTTATGCCAGAACAAAAGATTCACTTAATTCTCCCAATTTCTTTCCATTTTTAGTACCATATTCATGTTTTCATTGATGACAAACAACAACTGCTTTTTCACAAGGGGTAGATGACAAACATCAACTGCCTTTTCACTAGGGGTATGTGACAAATGTAACTGTATTTTCACAAAAAGTAAATGACCAAAATGATTGGTTTTTCACTAGGGATGGATGACAAACAATAAGTGCTTTTTCACAAGGGGTAGATGACAAACACAACTGCTATTTCACAAGGGATAGGTAACAAATACTGTACGACTATATTCTCACAAGGGGTAGATAAAATTTTTTTTTGCCATTTCACATAAGGAGTAGATGACAAACAACGACTGCCTTTTCACTAAGAGTAGATAATAAGCAATGACTACCTCTTCACGAAGGGTTGATGACAATCTCAACTGCTTTTTCGCAAGGAGTAGATGATGGATAATTACTGCTCTTTCACTTGGGGTAGATGGCAAACAACGACTGCTTTTTCACAAGGGGTAGATGACAAACAAAGACTGCTTTATTGATTGAGGTAGATTACAAACAAAGACTACTTTTTCACAAGGGGTAGATGACAAACAACGACTTCTGTTTCACTTACGGTAGATGACAGATATCACTGCATTTACACATGAGGTAAATGACAAACAACGACTGCTGTTTCACTAGGGGTAGATGACAAATATGTCTGCATTTTCACAAGGGTTAATGATGAAGTTGACTGCATTTTACATGGAGTAGATACAAACAACGACTGCTTTTTCCGTAGGGGTAGATGGCAATCACAACTACATTATCATAAATTGTAGATGACAAAGGATAGTGGCCGAGTCAGAGCATACATTCAATATAAGCCAAACAAGCCTTGATTGCTCCTCTTAGCTTCCTAAGGATAAAAGGCTATATTGTATGTCGATAAGTAATTTATGAATTTGATTGAAGGCAAATTGGAATTGCAAAAAACTAAATGAGTAAAAGGAATATAATAAGAAAATGAGTTGTTCAATCTTCCTTAAATATAGGCATCTTGTAGGGCTTCTTTGTTTCATAGAAAATGATTACTATAGCCAGATAATGGATGTAAAAATTTGATATTTAGTAATGTAATAGTGAATATAACTGTGAGTGCCGCAGTTCTTGCTCATATTGTGTATAGTACTTATCTGAGTGCTTTTATCCCACAAAGAAGTTGCGGTATGCATTGGTAGTAATAAAAATTCTGTAACTTTGCGCTTCTCATTTACATAAATTGGTTGCATACAAAATTCACAACTGCAATTTTAGTATGACATTAGTGTCCTACGTCAATGGCCCTAAGATTGTGAAAATGAAAGGCGCTAAGCATAATCTAAATTTCCAGGAGAGAGATAAGAAACAACTGCTAAGGACTCAGGTGAAAGGTCAATAACCTAAAGTCTCTAAAAACGACAAGAGAGCTAAATATAATCTGTATTTCCAGGAGAGAGAAAAGAAGAAAGCTGCCAAGGGCTCAAGTAAGAGTGTCAATAAAGGGCCTCCTGCTCCCACGTTAGACGATTTCGTCCAGAGTCAAGAGCAACCGGTACCATTGTTCCTGGAGAAGTGTGTGATATTTATTGAAAGGGAAGGTCTTGACTCGGAGGGTATATACAGAGTTCCTGGAAATAAGGTGCATGTAGAACAGCTCACTACTAAATTTAAAGAAGGTGAGTGGATATTTACTGTGTATCACCATATACTGTGTATTCTATGTAACTGGTTTTACGTCACAGACTCCTTTTTCTAATATTGGCTGAGACAGTGCTTTCTTGCAAATGACTTAGGTTTTGGCAAGTACAACTGTTATCCTGAGTGAGTTTCCTTTCTAACATCAGACCGTGGCAGGTCGCGAACATGGAGAAAGTATTCTTTTTCATTTTTAATATGCTTTGTCATTTAAGGTAACAATGTGTCCTGTAAGATTAAATTTAAAAAATTTATTATTTACAGACAATGCAGTAAACTTTGCAGAGTTAGATATTCCAGTGAATGCAGCGGCTACGGCTCTGAAGGACTATTTGAAACAGCTGCCCCCCCTCTTACCGCAAACCCAACTAATGGAACTGACAACTATAGCCAGTAAGTATCAAGAGATATTCTGATTATTGCAACGGGAGACAAGCGTTTGTATCAAAAGAATTCATCATGTATCTGGTGTTGTTTTATGAATCTCTTGAGTTTGTCCCAAAACATTCAAATTTATCGTAATGATGAGTCATGTTGCGTCATCTTTATGAATCCTACTGTTGCAACAAATAATTTTTCTTCTGTTGAAAATTATTGTATAAGATGAAAATGCATTTATTCATGAAATGTGAACATAAAGCAAATATTAGCGATTGAGATAAGATGTTGCATCACCGATCTTACGATGTTGAGCCTATTTTTGGACTAATTTCGTGTTAACCATAAGTTTCCATAACAAGCATGTGCACACTAATAACTTCTAAGGTATGTTCAAGTAAACTGTACCATTTTTAATTCACATTTTTGTAGCTGTTTATTGTAGCATGTATGATGAGAAAGTATCGAAAAAGTATCAATTTCTTTATTTTCAGTATATTTATGTTTTTTTTCCAGGCATTGGAGATCGAAGTCTGAGATTATTGAGATTGAAAGAGATGCTCACAGGCTTGCCTCGAGTAAACTTTGAAGTCCTTAAATTCATATTTCAGCATTTCGTGAGGTAAATACTTTTATTCATTCGTTATATGTCTCCCATCCTTCATATTCGTTGTCTTTTCAGTCTATTTAACATTATATTGCTGCCAGAAATGATCCTGTAGATGATTTGTTATATCCTGTGGGTGACCCAAGCATCTGATCCCCAAAAAGCTAAAGAGAGTGATTGAGTTATGTTTGATTCTGGTGAATATGTGCTTTGACTAAGCCACCCTCCTTACAAGAGGTATTGTAGCCATTGTATACATTTATGTATCTGATTTGTTATCCAAAGGTACTAAGTATCCACGCTCAAATGTGTGTAAGAGCGAAAGTATGCATGTATGTATGTGCAAAGGTGCAGATACAGATATGCATATGTCAAATATATAGAGAGGACATAATTTATTGAGTTTAATGCCTTCTTGAAAGCTTAATGGCTTAGTCCTTTTATACCTCCAACTTAATTGATTTAGACAGGATGTCTAGGTCTTCTTTGTTCCTGTCCTTGTTCAGACCTCAATGTTTCCATCTATCATCTTTTTTATTAACAGTTATATTTTCTTTGTTATTGTGAGTTCTAAACAGCTTTGCATCATGTCTTACTTTCTGGTGAATGTGTGTGCTTTGACTCGGTCACTCTCCTTACAAGGGTGATAAGAACCAATTGTATATGAATGTAAAATGATATACTATGTATTCAAATATGTAGTGCATACTTTTGACATCTGTGATTTTGGAGTTCAGGGTATGACTATCTAGTCATGCCTAACAGACATAATGTAGAATAAATTAGGATACAGCCTCCATCCCCCAATATCATGTATTATTTCTAATTTTTTCAATGGATGGGTACTCACCAAGCTGGGAGTTAGTTGTTGTTATCTTACATTTCTTTTGCTCTTTTCTTTTTATGGCACTAGGTGAATTCTCTTTAGATGGGAAATTGAACCCTCTGCCTCCAAAGGTTTATTCTCTCACTCTTTTACTTTGTATTTTTTTCCTGTCATCCTCCTAGGGCAGGGAATAGAATACCACCTCCTTTTGTCCTTCACTGTCATAAAAGTCAACTGAATGGGATGTACCAAGGGGATTGGTAATCTCTCCCCTTGTAGTTGCCTCTTGCTCACTCAGGGTTGATTATAGTCTCTTTAGTTTAGATAAAAGTTCATTTTCTTTGGGCAGGGGACATGAATACTGGCTCCTTGTTCCCCTCCCCATTATAAAAGTCGACAGAATGGGACAGAACAAGGGGACTCTGTCCCTCCCCGTGCACAGTCTGGGTTAATTATTGCAGCCTTTGTCTTGAGATAGATAAACACAGTATGTTTAATTTTGTATTTTAATTTCCTCAGGGTTGCAGAAAACTGCAAATTGAACTCCATGGATAGCAAAAACCTGGCTATATGTTGGTGGCCAACCTTGCTACACACGCTGCAGTTCAATGACATCAGTGAGTTCGAATCTCAACGTCCGCACATCGAAGACATTATACAAACCATGATAGATCAGTTTCCTTTCCTGTTCCAAGGTAAAGAGGACTATGTTATGGTCTGATATTAAGCTGTGTTTTCCTGGTAAACATAACTCCATTTATTTACACCTAGCTGTGTTATGTTGGGTCATATCAGATGAAGCAGCTTTTGACAAATAAAGGAGCTTATGTTTAACACGAAAACTTAGCCCTGAAAGTCCCCCCGCAGCCCACTTATTCTACCGTTGCTGCTGCTGCTGCTGCGTATATTCCTCTTGTTTTTTCCCCTTTAATTTTTCATAATCTAGAAATGAGTGTAGGTTCAATTATGGTCTTGAAGAATATTATAACTGAATTGTAATTTAAAGAGAATTTTAATGGCAAGGGTTCCTCCTGCTACTTAAAACGTAATGCAGAACTAAGAAAAACCTTCTATATATTGTCTCACAGTCATGTAAGAGAAAGAATAACATTATTTGGAGGTTGTGGATTTAAAAGTGGTTTATAATTGGTGCCCGAAACTGTGTACCATAACAGGTGTGTGCTTATTTAATTATAATAACAAATAATAACAACTACAACCAAAGAATTTAAGTCACCAAATACAGGTATCTGTTTTTTATGAACAAGAGATCAAGTTGTTGTTCAGCAATGTTGATCCAATGTAGATTTACTTTTAGAAAAATTAAGAAAAATTTATATTGATGTAAGCTATTGGTACTGATTTGTGTAATTTCACTTGTTCATTTGAGTGGGAGGGGACAAAAACAGTATTTAGACTTGTATTAAAAGCTGTGTAGACTTTTCAAGTTTAATTTTTTTTTAAACATATTGACTACAGTTTGTACGTAGTTGGAACTCTCTTGTAATTGATATATACTTCTGACGAAAGAGAGCATTGGGTCTAGAAGTTGGGGAGTTTATATACAGAAAGCTACATCTTTGTTTTGGCTGTCAAAATATTTTTTTTTCTTCAGTCATCATTTTTTGGACATTAAATCCTGTATTCCTTCGGGAAGAACCTCACGGTCTGTGCTTCCTTATCAATATCATTTACTAAGGCACAGATTCATTTTCTTTTTCTCCCATGACTGTTCTTGGCCCAGAATTTTGGCAAGTCAAAATTTACCCTATGGCCTCTGCTTCCTTACCAGTGTCAATAGCAAAGGCTCAATTTAATTTAATTTTTCATCCATGACCTTGTTCTTGGCCCAGAAGTTTTGCAAAGGAAAATTAATTGGCATTGTGGGACAAAAATTCCATGATACGTACCTGAACGGTGGTAGACAGACATTCCCAAGCCTTTCAATTTGATAGTCCCGTGTGCCATAGATTTCGTAGTGCATACAAGGCAGGATTTTCTTTTCTTTTTTCCCGAGATGCAGAATTTTTATTTTCTTGTTTAAAACAGAAGTGTTTTGTCTAGTGCTGACCCTGATGCCTCACTTTTTTTTTCTTATATATGTCTTACCCATAGATGGGACTCCTATTAAAGTACATCATCTGTATCCAAGGTGTGCTAAAAGAATCTTTCTAAAGTTCCTGTGAGGATAGTTTTACAAATTCTGGGAATACAGTATTGTTTTTTCATCTATTTAAATATTAAAAAATGGCTTCAGAGTTTAACCTGTACTCTTAATACAACTCAAACTGAAAGACCGAACACCCTGGACTTAGGATGACTGTACCACAGGGATTCTTTCAATAGTTCGCTATGACAGGAACTCACATATCATAAAAAAAAAAAAAAAAAAAAGTTTGGCGGCCATGTAAAGCATTCCAGTGATGCAATGTTTAGTGCTTCTTGCCCACTCCTTTTCCTCTTCCTCCATCATTTGAAGACGTTATATATTATTATATCCTGCCATATTGTAGCAGCAATTTGAGGCAAAAAAAAGTTTCTGAACCTCAACTTGCCCACTACATCGAGTTCATCGGTGTAATATTGTACTGTAATATAGAATCAGTATTTTGATTCTCTAGTTAAACTGGCTGGTCATTATAAATACAATAAAAAAAGAAATAAGGATTTTGAAATTGAATTTTTTATATATCTGTTGTCTTAGATTTTAAGTCTTTAAGCATTAGCCATAGATTTGTTTACATAGTTTTTATTTCCTCAGCTATATATATATTGATAAGTCATAGATGACCAAATGAATTGCATTAACAAAGGATTTTGAAGTATGAATGTTAGTGCCATATCTTACGTAGAGTTTTATGGCTAAACGAGCGAGCGAGCAACAGTGCCAATGCCGACGTGTCTCTTCATTCACACCTAGTTGCTCCTTTTTTTTAAGTTTTTTATTTGCCTCGTTTAGTGTAAGCCCGTCGTGGCTCCAAGTGGTACTATGTGTAAATTTAGCGCTATTGTGTGTATTAAGCATCGAGTGGGTTTAGGAAGAGGCCTGGAGATTAGTTCATATTTTTCCCCAATTTTAATTCTCTTACCTTTGACTGCAGAGAAAATAATACCCAGGAAAGTATTGTAGGAAATGGTATAACTTGTATTTTTTTTTTCAGAATATAAGTACTATTAAAATCTGCATATTAGCATAATATATTATTGCCTTGTACGTCATATTAAGCGAAAGGATAATTTTGTCAATACCATGAAGAGTCCCTCTTTTATGCCAATCAGTGACTGTTCGAACAAATAAGTGAGTACGTGTGTAAGTATTATTGCTGCATTTGTGTTCTTCATTGTCTGTGATTTATAGTGACGTATATTGACTGAGTTTATATGAATTTGTTTTTATTTGTACTAAATGAAGCTTTATGCTAGTCATTTTCATCTTACTACCCACTCGATAGCATCTTGTAAATTAGTGTATTGCACTAAATTTAAGAATTTTATTGTATAAAGTCACAGACTTGTACAGCATATGAGTGAGAGAGAGAGATATCCATGTACAGTGGACAAGAGGAAAAAGATTCGGTATACTAGGTAAATGCAGGCAGTATTTAAACTAGTATGCTAAAAATTAAATAAAAAGAATTTACAGTTTTCATGGTTTTTGTTTTGACAGGACCTTGCCAAGCTTACTTACTTAAGTACCTTTTCATCTTGAATTTACAGAGTTCATAGATTTTGTTTTGACATGACCTGCCAAGCTTATTTACGGAGTAAGTTCCCATCTTAAATTTACAGTTTTCATTGTTTTTGTTTTCATAGGACCTTGCCAAGCTTATTTACTTAATAGTGACATTTCATCTTAAATTTGCAGTTTTCATGGTTTTCACTTTGTCAAGACTTGCCAAGCTTATTGGGTAACTTTCCATCGTAAATATAGTATACAGTTTTCATGGTTTTTGTTTTGACAGGACCTTGCCAAGCCTAGGTGACTTTTCATCTTGCAATTACAGTTTTCATTGGTATTTAGGACAAAACCTTGCTAAGCATAGTTACTTAAGTGACTTATCATCTTCAATTTACAGTTTTCATGGTTTTTTATTTTGACAGAATCTTACCAAGCTTAATTACATAAGCGACTCTTGATCTTGAATTTACAGTTTTCATGTTGTATGTTTTGACAGAACCTTGCCAAGCTTATTTCTTGAGTAACTTTCCATCTTAGCTTTACATTTTCATTGTTTTGCTTTAACAGGACCTGCCAGGCTTATTTAGTGAGTAACTTTAACTTTGTATTATTCATCTTTGCCACAAAGAGTCATACAAGCAATAACAAAATATTTGGTCATTATCGGGGAAGAAGTTAATAATCTTGGGAGAGATACCATTATTTTCTCCTGAATTTCTTCCTTACCAAAAAGCACCTCTGGAAGAGACTAGGATATTCAGAGCATGGTAATTTTCTCCTTTAAATGTGGTCATTTTGCTGGATTTGATATTATGCCAGAAATTTATATTTAAAGGGATATTATCATTCATATTTAACACCTACGTTAGAGAAATACGAGCGGTATTGCCCATTTTACCAGAACTTAGGACTTTAATTACAAAAATCAAGATATTTTGAAATATATTTTAAAAAATAATTACAAAGAAATATTTCCTAGACAGCCAATAATAGACTTCAGATTCCCTGCATTACAGTTAGATGCTCCTTTAACTTACATTTTGTGCACTGGCTCCTGACAGGATGAACTCACTCGTAAGAATAATACTTTTAACAAAATAAGCATACATAAGTGAAACTGTAACACATATCGTGAAATAAGAAATTAGGTATTTGACAAATGTTATTGATTTTACGTCACGGCCTCCCTTTTCTACTAAGGGCAAAGATGGTGCCTTCTTGCAGAGGACTTTGGTTTCGGCAGGTGTGATCACTGCCCTGAGTGAATGGCCTTGTTCTGACAACTCAGAATCGCAAACACTACCACTCTGCCACGGTGACCGCACGTATTTGACAAATACTGATCTAGTACACTTACATTTTACTTTAATAAGTAACTAAGCGAAGTATGAATAAACTAAAGCTTGATAATGAGCTACAACACGTAGCCAAATATATCTTTTTGATACAAAAGTTAATACAGTACTAAGACTTGTTAAATATTACACTGGGCTTTTATTCCTTGTTTATGAGACTGCATCTTCAGCCAAATTACACACTTGGATCAGCATAAAGGAGGAGAAAACAACACTACTGAATCATGAAGATAAATAATAGGATGCATTTATGATTAAATAAATAATCCAAGACACAGTTACACATCATAGCTTTCATACACAAGTTAAACCTGAGAAATTCATTAGACAATCTTCCAAACACCAGTTACGTGAAACTGCTAATACCCCTGTGAAGTAGATTCAATATGACATTTTCTTCTCAATAGGGAAATCGTTTCACACGTAAGCTGTTCAAATACTGTAATAAGCACGTTAACATACGGTAATGTAGAATAGGTATTTGGCTTGGTCTCTCGTGAGTAGTTAAAGTGACAAGAATAGTAATAATGAGGAGTCATTTCAACTTACATGGAGTACAAAAATTACGAAAAAGACTATCATAGCAAATAGAAACAAGTAGTTGTGGTTCTCAATTGCTAAAAGGTACATTTTAAGGAAGTTAAATAGTCACTGGGGTGCTGCAGCCACTTGGCACGCGCGTTGCTGACTCATCACGCATTTCAGGATGCAGCGAATGATTTCTAAACGACGTCTTATGGAAGTCTCACGTAACACCGATAACTGTAAGAATAAGAAGAGTACATATGAGAAAACATACCAGCAATGGAAGACCATGAGAGATCTGGATAAAAGACAAGCTTTATTGTCCCATATGTTTAACAATATCAGAGGGAAATAATATTGCTAAGAACTTTAGGTCATGCTGTAGTATGAATATCACATCAAGACTAAAGAATAACCTACCTGAATACGAGAATCTAATGGGAGAATGGCCACTATCCACCACATCCAAGTTGGGCCATTAGGTAATGTCCAGTACTCAACCTCCACCGGTGGCATGGGTCCATAGTGACCCAAGATCCGTCTCTTGGTTGTGCTTTCAATGGATTCAAACCACGATGATGCAACTTGATTAACAGTGTCATGAAGTCTCCGCGTCTCCCCTAAACACTCTGGGGAAACTTCGTCGTCTTCTAGAAATTCGACTGTTGCGGTGTTGTATCCGTCCTTGAAACCTTTACTCTCAATTTTGAATCTTCTAGAGCCTACGGTATTCACGATGGATCTGCCGTCGCTTGTGTACTCCACGTCCCTAATTTCGAGCATTGTGCCATAATCTGCATACCTGCACAAAAAAAGAATATTAATTAACACACATTGCAGTCAGCTGCAATACAAACGTACTGTACAAGACAAGAGTCAAATATCAAAATGGATATTGAGAAATAAAGCCAAAGAAATAATATATTTGCTAACTTACCCATTCTTTGCATTATCCATCGGCAGACACATCCCAAATTCACGTGTGCCCGACTCCATGCACCGCCTGATCATCAGCCGATATCGAGGTTCAAATACGTGTAGTGGGCACGTAATTGTGGGTATTGCTATGGTAGCAACAAAGATTGGGATTTCATGATGTCGATCTTTTCCCGCGTTCGCAAGTTCTTCTAGTTCTTCTTCATGCTGCCGCCGTCTGTCCACGCATTCACTAGGCATGACGGTTTGCATAGCTACTTCTACAAATTCTGTGATAGCAGATCGTCTTTCGGCCAAGTACTGTAAAATAAAAGAGAGAAAAATTTGTAACACACTAAGCGTGACAATATCCGTATATTCTGAGTACCTGTTAATACCTATTATAAGAAAGTTTCAACTTGGATTGTATTGCATAAGATCCCAAATATAAAAAGAGTAGAGTACTGTACTCATAATTATGAATCAGTACGTACCACTTTAATTGAGGTTTTGCAGAGAGGGCAATTTGTTGAGTGATCCAAGCAACGGTCTAAACAAGTGCGGCAGAAACAGTGCCCACATGGCGTTGTTACTGGTTGATACAAATAACGGAAACATAAAGTACACTCAAACTCATTCTTGTCGAAATCAAGAGAGTCTACCTGTCTTACATAACCAGTGCTCATTTCTGAAATAATGGAAACATGTTAAAAAGTTGTGCTGGATTATACCTGCAAAAATCATTGTGGGGTGTAAGGAAGACCATTCAGCTTTAATTCCCCCAGAATCAATATCTGTGGCCACCCCCATAATAGGGTCTAATACTGACACAAAACATGGAATATATATTACTTGCATTAATTCAAGTGGAAAAATATGCAGAATATGTAATTCAACTTACTTTTTCTTCGGTCCCTTTCAAGATTGAATCGATCTATTATCTTCCTTATCTGGGGGACTTCCTCAATAGCTAAAGCTGTGGCTTCTGAATGCCGCTGTCTCCGACAATCCTCACTGTCTTCGCTATCCTCCGAATCAGACACAAACGGAATGGCAGGATCAGAGATGGCAGGAGTTAGTCGAGGAAAGCCTTTCATGAGACGGTTCACCCTTCCTTCGACATTCAGCCGTCTCCCGGCCGTCAATCTTCCCAGTAAACGATGCAATGCCTGTAAGATAAGAGAAAAATGTTTGTTTTTACTTTTGACATTCCAACAGCATCAGAATAATAGGCCATACATTATGGGGGGCTGCACCTTTTGAGAAAAAATACACTCCTTGACAGCTCTGGATCGGCAGTGGCCTTCCAAAGAAGCTCAGGGCTGTTTGGCCCCAAGGGCCATGGGGTGTTAATATGGGCATACAGCCATGATACCACAGCCCCACTGTGTCTACTCCCATAACGGAGATTAATAACGACAAATAAAACTTCAACACTTGAAGCTAGCTACTATGAAATAAACTAGAATATATCAGGCAATTTACCTTAGTGATTTCTTCCTTGATGCTCCGTAAACTGTTTGATTCCTCGAGAATAGCGCACTGGAGTAGTGCGACGAAGGCATCTTCATATCTTCCCAGAGAGATGAGGGCCATAGCACGACGGAAATACCCTTTGGCCCATTCTGGCTGACACTGAATGGCGGCATCGGCGTCTTTAAGAGCTTCTTCTGCACGACCCAGTGTGTGCAAGACATGAGAACGATTGCTCAAAAGGAGGTGGTCTTGAGGAGCTGCAAGTAGAGACATAAATAATAATGAAGAGCCTAAAATTTAACCATATGAAGCTTTGTTTACAGAAAAGGGTCTTTTTCTATATAATTAATATATACAATAACCAAACAAACTTGCTTAGTACACAAAAGACCTGTACTGGTGTATGTTGGAGAACACAAATATGCGTGAAGTAATGACGCAAAATACTTGTATCCAGTGGATCACCTACTCTTCAATAACTGTTTGTTTGCTTACTATCACTGGACATTAATTGTCAAGTTATTATTATCAATTCTTTCCAAAAACAGCCCACTTTTAGAATCGTTCAAAATGAAATAATTTAATCTTCGTTGAAAGTAACTCTACTACTATCTGTTGGCGCCATTGATACAAGTGTACATGACCTTCTTTCCACAATATGGCTTTGTCTTTAAATATATCACGAATATCTCGTAGCAACCATTAAAAATATTATTCTCATATATTTTCAATAGATACCATTTCTTATCGTGGGGTAACACACTACCCTATGGCTTGAAATACAGTACTGATAACGCAATGAAAAGAGAGAAAAAGAAATTAAAACTTCGATGTGGCCTTGCAAGTCTAGCAAACACGTACTCTATAACCCCCCGATCGTGCTTCAAGGTCATATTTTCCTCCTCTTCTCTTTCTCTCTTTTGCCATTTTGTTATTGTTAAATGACGCATAACAGCGTTTACATAATCCAGTATATTCTGACTGCAGATATATAATTAATATACAATCAAATAATTCGAAATATATTTAACGAACATTCAGAAAGGAAACAGTAGCTAGAAAGCAAGCAATGGCTACGCCTTGCAGGACGAAAAACAAACTACGTAATATTTTTTTCCTTCTATATTTTAGTTGCATATGCGCACTTAAGATATTCGAGTCGTATATGTAGATACACAATTCGTACAGTATATTTGCAATATAATAATCTATATCCATCTATAAAGAAAAGCCACAACCCCGCTTATATGAAAGGTGGTTGAGTCAAAGCATATAAAAAATACTTTGATTCTTTGAGGGAGGACATACTAAAGAGGAGATTGATTTTAGTTAACTTTTACGACACGAAGGGGGAACATGGAGGAGGTATTCTTCCTCCCCCCACCTCAACTACCTATGTATTTACGAGATATTATACACATGTGTATTCTCGACATACACATGCAATATATGGTTGGCATTTCCATTTTTTTTTTCCACAATCAAACAAGGCATGTAAATTTTTTTTATTCTTTTAATATTAAAAATAGGTGATGGCGGAGTGGCTACTAGAAGACGCTGTAAATGCTAATTGAAGTTATAATTTTAGGGAAAAATATGACAGGTATTAGAGTAAAAAAAAAAAAAACGAAAAAATAAATAAAATAAAACCAGTAAAAGCTGCCACGACCCAAGGTATTTTCCAGTGAGGGCGACTAAGGCCATGTAATTATGTACATACGCACGCACGCATGACGAGTTTAAATTGCAAGAAGTGTTATCAGTTATTATTTCCCTGGGTCTTGAGCGAGACGTGTTATCTATTTATACAACGTATTTCGTGGTACTTTATCAAATGATAAGGAAAGTGAAAGTGCAGTAGTCACCGTGGCTCAAGCGGTAGCGTCCGCGACTCTGAGGCGTCAGGTCGAGGGTTCGCGCCCCGTCACGGTCTGAGGTTAGCAAGGGTATGCACTCAGGGTAACGATTACATCTGCCAAAGCAAGTCCTTCGCAAGAAGGCAACCGTCCTAGCCCTTGGTAGAAAAGGGAGTCCATGACGTAAAACCAGAACAAGGAAAGTAAATGTTGCTCACCCGATGTGCTTTTAAAACGACAGGAAATTTTTATCGAAAATAAATAGCCTTACGTCCAGTAACAAAGACATTTGACTTCTCAATAGCACTTAACAACAGCAGCAGCTATTATTACTACAGCTACTACTACTACTATCATAATAATAATAATAATAATAATAATAATAATAATAATAATAATAATAATAATAATTATTATTATTAATATTATTATTATTATTATTATTTTACAAATTACAAGGCAGGTTACGTAACATTTTCCCGACTGATTCATTCTGAAAACCGAGACCAAAATATCTAAAAAATATTCAAGATCATAGAAAAAAAAAGCGTACGAAGCACATTATATAAAACGAAAAAGAAATGCATTAAATGCATATAAAATATTAAGAATATTAGGTAAATATTATATAACTTTTATATAACGGCCACAGGTCGGAGAAAAGCGCCCTCGATAGAGAATGCGTCCCTGCCAAGCGCAAGAGAAGTCTTGCAGTTTATTCTTATCGATTTTAAAAGTGTTTTTAATGAGATATTTATCCTCATAACCTAATAAAATAGGGCGCACACACGTGTGTGTAACTACCGTGTAATTTTCCCCTACAATAAACTTGTTCTAGTAAGTGTAACTTTGCGTTACACAACGGAAAGGCGAACTACCCCTAGAGACACGTACCATAAAGGTTAATTTTTCCTAATTACATAATATTACCTTTGAGATTACTTATAAATCTTGCATATTTATTGAATAATTATTATAAAAGTAGGTTATAGAGCAGGGTATGATCAATTTCTAATGTAGGGAATATATAAGACCAAGGGCTTCTCAAAACCTACGTCATCTTACGAAGGTTCAAGAAGACATTATGCAATATGCTCAATGCCGTTCTAATGCAAGTTGTTCAGCTATTGTTCAGCTATTTCTCATGTCAATTCATTCCAGTGTTAGTTGGGCAATTTGGAAATGTAACTCAAGATTTGTCCTTCGTGAATTTAATACCTAATACCATTAAGTGTAGCGACACCATAACTGCAGGTGATATAATATAACCTAAATACTTTTTAAGCCACGACCCAGAATAATTATGCAACCAATCCGAAGCAGTACCTACAAATACATACCTGAATATTTAAAAAGATAAGCACTGTCATTCCCACAACACGATTCGAATTAAACAGGCAAAAAATGTGCCTCTTATTTTTCTGTTCAAAAAGTTACAACAAATAATGGTAGCACTGCAATGTCATACACAAATTAAAATAATTCAAAATATATTCAGGTATGCTTGCACAAGCCTCGTGAAACCTTTCAGATCATTAATACCTCTCCACAAGGACAGTAAAAAGACTTCAATACAAGGTGAAATATACATACATACATATACCGTGGCTGTATAATCATCAAAATTCTTTGAACAAAGAAGAGCGAGAACTGTCCTTGTTAAAAAAAAAAATAATAATAATGTGACATCAAGACGAGCCCCCCCCCCCCCAAAGCTCCAATCGGGTTTGGCCACGAAAAAAGCATTAAGTACAGAGAAATAGCGGTGAAGAGTGTAGTGACTTGTCAGATGTGAAGGGATAATAAGAGATATGGAACGAATATTTAAAAATATTTGGTTTTGATGAAGGCAGAGAAAAAGAACCGTAAATGAAGGAAGACTTAAGATCGAACTGTCCTGGACAGTCCTATTTAAGCCTAAAAGACCTCCAGCTGTAGTATCGCAACGGGCGGCTGTACCAAGGGCCAACCTACTACATGATTTAAAACAACTACACACTTTAGTTAAAAAAAAAAAAAAAAACATACATCATAAAAGCTAAAATTACCGGTATTGTACAACACAGCTAACTCATATACTCAATACTTTTTTTTTGTTTTGTTTTAATTGATGAACTCGAAGTAATAAGAGTACCAAGTGCCTTCTGTCTACTCATCCCAAGGTTTCGATAGTTACGTATGCCATATATGACTAAGCAATACCTCTCAGAGCATTGTTATCTAAATGGTATCTTTAAGCAATCAATACTTATCTCCAGATATCAACAGAGATTAGTCCAATTCAGATGATGTTATTTCCTGGTTAGGAAGCGATATTATAGCGTTTAGATAAGCTTACTCATCTCTGTGTGTGTATGTATGTATGTTTGTATGTGTTTAATTACCTAACTGCGCTCACGGGAAAGAGTTCTGAGCTTGTAACTCCCCGTCTCCTGGTTGGTTTCATTTTCTAAGTCACTGAAACTTATCAAAACATTCCTTAAATCTGTGAATGCAATGCATTTACCGTTTCCTAGGTCAGAGAACTCCAATCATCAATGATTCTTACATTAAAAGTTGTGTGTGTGTGTGCGTATTTCAGATAAAGAAGAATATAATATGGTTACCAATATTATATTTTGTAATTTTTTGAGAAAACTTACAAAAATTTCGTCTTTTGATATTAATATTTCAAGGAAAACTTCGTAATAACGCATTACAGATATTGGAAAATATGACAAGATTTCTAGATTGCAAATTTAAATATTTTAAGTCCTTTATTTTAAACTTCTCGGCATTCTTGGAAATCTGACTAAATTATAGCTTGATTATAATAATAATAATAAACCTTTATTTCCATTACAATACAATGGGTATTGGTCAGGCAGGGCAAGCCCCAACCCCCCACTTTGGTGCCCAACCACAGTAGTACCTGCAAGGAAACAGCTTACACTCACGGTCTTAGATGGGAACCGATCATTCGACCTAGTACAGTTACCACTGTACTAGCCAGCATATGACTAGGACAGAGCGATGGTCAGTTTTCCTTCAATTTTGGCGTTTTTCCTATGCCTATATTTACACCGAATACCTCCTGACATCTTCTTACACATCTCTTATTATCTCTTCACATTTGACAAATCACAATACTCTCCATTTTCCTTTATTTTTGCTTTCTTTTCAATTATTATTTTTAGGTTTTCAACACTTGGACTATTCTTGTAACCTGTCTTGCAGTCAGAGCGGGTTAGCCCAATCCCCCCCCCCCCCAGACGTCGGTATTGTATTTAAAATAAGATTGGCCGAGTTGCGGTTTCCTAGGTAACGGAAGCGAGAACGTTACGAGGAATGACTTAGTAAACAAAATCTAGAATAATATGACTTTTCTTTTGTGCTTAATAGCTCAATAATATCTCTGTTTGTTTACATATTGGAGAAAGTGCTAGTACAGTGGTAACGCGCTGGCTTTGCATTCACGAGGTCGAGAGATCGGTTCCCGTCCAAGACCGAGAGTTTAAGCTGTTTACTGGCAAGGTTACTGCTGTGGTTCGTCACCACAGTGGGGGGTTGGGGCTTGCCCCGGCTGACGAATACCCATTGTATAATGGAAATAAAGGTTTATTATTATTATTATTATTATTATTATTATTATTATTACTCAAATATTGCTTTGACGTGTGCACTGCAGAAGAAATGAGTTGCATTACTGCCCTCACAAATCCATATATTCCTGCATTTAGCTATACGAGCCAAAAGGCTCTGGAAAAATGTAAACATTTATAGTGTTGAGCGAATTACGTTCTTCATTTCGAGAAAAAAAAAATATGCGCTACAAAGTTAACAAAGGCATAACTGTTAAATGTTAAAATTTATTTATATTTTATAAATAAATACTTAAAAGCAATAATATTGGGAGTCAGTTGTGGGATACCATTTATAGTATTAAATTCATTATTATTATTATACTTCATTGATTTTAATCCATATTCTAGGCAGAGACGAGTTCATGGAAGACGCACGAGTCATCGTGAATGTGTGTGTGTGTGTGTGTGTGTGAGAGAGAGAGAGAGAGAGAGAGAGAGAGAGAGAGAGAGAGAGAGAGAGAGAGAGAGAGAGAGAGAGAGAGAGAGAGAGAGAGAGAGAGAGAGAGAGAGAGAGAGAGAGAGAGAGAGAGAAAATCAATAACCATGAGTGGAAGTGGGAGAGCAGAGACATGTGTATTCTCCGATGCATCTACTTATAGTGTGTATGTGCGTGTGTGTGTTTTTCCGTGCGTGCGTATGTACGTATGTACTGACATACTTAAACACATTACTCTACACAGTCTCATAATTTCCATCCATGACATATTGAGACAGAAATGACTCATATTTAGATTAGAAGGGCATTCAGCCTTGAATCCCCAGCCCCAACCTGTCTATATCCCCCACTCATACGGGGATTAACAGTGGCAAATACATAGGCAAAAACATATAGTTTTATTTTTAAGAATGGCTGTTGAAATCTGAACATTAAAAAAAAAATCGCATTGGAAAATCCCTCAAGTAGGATGGGCTAGGAACACAGTTCTTATCAGTATGCACTGGGTTCGAATCCTTATTTATATACACTTATTATGCCTATGAGTGAAGAAAATAGGTCGTATATCAAACTAAGTTCTGCGCATGCATGTTGATGTCTACTAACAACGATACCATTATTAAATCTTGAAAGAGATGCTGATATTGTGCTCTCTCTCTCTCTCTCTCTCTCTCTCTCTCTCTCTCTCTCATTGACGTAGGACTTCAGAGAAAGAGCTATACAAAGTTTCAACATTTCAAGGTTTACCTAGAAATATATAAATAAAAAAGACGAAATTTAAAAGCGAAATCAAATTAACTATTTTCTTAATTTTTATGTCAACGTGAGTTGTGGTCGCGTAAGTGTTGCTGATTTTCCGTAGTTATCGCATGGTCATTGGTTTGTGTTTGTCACTTCAAGGCGTATTTGCGTAAGTTTATGATTTTCATGTTTAAAGAAAATCATACCTTTTTTTCTAATTAACTGGCTAGCTACACACGGAAAACAGATAAATATATGTTTTATAAAGATACATATCTTATTTACTCCTACTACTACTCATACTACTACTACTGCAACTACAACAACAACAACTACTACTTCTAATAATAATAATAATATAATAATAATATTAATAATAATAATAAACACTGAGATATTAGTTAAATTCGTGAACAATTTAACAAGGGAAAATTTTCCTTACAAAAAAAAAAATAAATAAACTGGCCCTAGATTCGAACCTTCAGAATCCCGGTCTGGGAATTTTGAGCATGCCATTCATATACTGATATGGAGACAATGTGCTTATCAGCATTACTGATATGACACAGTAATTAAGAAGAAACTTTTATATAGTAGAGGAAAAGAAAAGTAGAAAATAATAGCAGATTATTAACATTTACTTAAAATTCTTCTTATTTTTCAATTTCATCAGCTTCATAATCCCGCTTTTACACGGGGTCGCTGTTTTTTTATGAACCGCTTCCACCTGCCTCAGTCGCATATTATGTTTGCATCCAGGCCCTCCTCTCTCGCATCATTACAATTTATCCCAGTTACACAAATTACCTCGATTTCGTCAAATGAGCGAAAATAATGAGATAATTTATTATCCTAGAAATATCCTACGAGACCAGTGAAGCTAATTACCCCCAAAATACATAGGAAAATTATCCTAAAACTAGGAGTGAAAATTAACTGCCATCACACGTGATGTTCTCATCACGCGAGCATGGAGGACTCCGGGAGTCATCTAACAAGCCAAGAATCGGGATAGAATCTGTTATGCAGTGTGTCCAAATAGGCTTCAGTGTATAGTATAGCGTGTTTTACGTCACGGACTCCCTTTTCAACCAAGGGCTAGGACGATCGCCTTCTTGCGAAGAACTTGTTTTTGGCAGCTGTAATCATTACCCTGAGTGCATGCCCTTGCTAACCTCAGACCATAGGCTATATAAAAGAGATTTTTAACATTAGGACCAGGTATAGATTAGTAACCCCAAATCGTTATATAACCCAGTAAATGGTTAAGTTACTAAGGTTAGGTTAGATTTAACCTAACCTAACAATCTACAGGGTGATTTCATGTTCTGGGGTCGTTAGTCTTTACCTGATCCTTAAGTTGTATGTCAACTACTCTGATTAATGCTTTCAAGTTTTATATATTTTACAAATGATGAAATAATTAAATTTTCAAGGTTTATAGGTATGACACTCATGTTTTCAAATATGACTTACATGACAGGTAATGTTTTCAAGTATTATATGAACAAGAGACCTATGTTTTCAAGCTTTATATGAACGAGACCTATGTTTTCAAGCTTTATATGAACGAGACCTATGTTTTCAAGCTTTATATAAACGAGACCTATGTTTTCAAGCTTTATATGAACGAGACCTATGTTTTCAAGCTTTATATGAAAGAGACCAATGTTTTCAAGCTTTCTATAAATGAGACCTATGTTTTTTAAGCATTATATCAATAAAATAGATTTAAGCTTTCAAGTATTATATGAATAACAAAGACCAATAATTTCAAGTTCTATATGAATTATGAGTGATCTACTACTACTACTACTACTAATAATAATAATAATAATAATAATACATGTATGCATACATGCATACAAATATACTAAGACTAACCACTTAACAGTGACATGAAAATTAAGTCTTTTTGCACCCTGTCAAAATATCCAGGACACGAGTTTTGAGACATTCCACGTGTCATGGTCAGGCAAATAACTTTTTATATAACGATTTCGTCCTTTCATGCGGTGAGTATTTCTGCAAGAATCGATAAAAAACCGATTGAATTGCAATCTCTCAGACAATAATATTCGTAAAAGTTTGTTTTAAAACCACTACTAATAAAAATGTGGTTTTATTTATTTATAATCAATGTACGTAAACAATAAAATGTAAACAGAGGAAGTAAAAAGGCAGAATTATTTATTTACAATAAACCTTAAATCACATATATTAAGAGTAGTATGACAAAGAGATTTTGGCAACACTGATAGCCATGAACACTACGTGTTCTTGTGTTTTATGTAGCTTTTAAAACTCAAATAATTACGTATTCTTCAACGTAACAATAATGTAAATATCCGAAAACAATGTGTATACCTTATAATACAAAGCGAAAATAATATTCAACGTAGGCTTTGGTTCTAGATTCGTTATAACGGGGTTGGACCCATCCTTATACAACTAAAGTAACGCACAAACGAACAGGGTACACACAGCTGATCATCACGTAAGCGTTCAGCGGTTAGCACCTCCGGTCGCTAAAAACAGTTATTTATTCTGGTCAAATATTTACTGAGCTCTGATATTATTATTATTATTATTTTACCAAGATATTTAAATGCATTACACTGAGGCGTCAGGTTGAGGGTTCGCGCCCCGTCACGGTCTGAGGTTAGCAAGGGCATGCACTCAGGGTAACGATTACATCCGCCAAAACAAGTCCTTCGCAAGAAGGCAACCGTCCTAGCCCTTGGTAGAAAAGGGAGTCCGTGACGTAAAACCGGAACATAAGGATAATAAAATGTCATTTCCCTAATTCTATTTAACAAGAAATATTTGATAACATCATTTCCTTACATATTGTATATTAAATTCCTCAATCTGTTGTGGCTTTCAAATGGGGAACTACAACACTAAGTACGAACACAAAAACCTATTAAACACCGCATTTGTGGACGGTTTAACGTCACTGACTCCCTTTTCAACTAAGGGGTAGGGCGGTGCCTTCCTGCGAAGGACTTTGGTTTTGGTACGTGCGACCGTTACCCTTAGTGATTGCCCTTTCCAACCCCAGACGTAGTGGGCCTCGAACCCAAGATCGGACGAATCAACGTCGAGAGAGTTACCACTCAGCCACGGCGACAACATAAACCCCACCTTTCTTTTAGGCCATAAAAAAGTCTAGTCAGTGCACTGTAGACACACGAGATCAGAGAGTATCATTACGAAGTGAAAATAATCACGAAATCCGGTTTTAACCGGACCCGTTAGGCCTATCGAACTCCCTTACAGCCATGTCTACTGAAAACGGCCCATATCCTATGGTACCAACAGTCAATATTTTCCGAGACTTGTGTGCGTCATATTTGATTTATTTTTCTCATGATATCATACGTCATATTTAGACAGTTTAACGATTTGACACACCATAGGCCTAACAGAGGTAGACAGTATGATTAACTTCTTGGTCATTTTCCAAAAGACGCTGTCTAACTTCCTTACGATATTTTTTATTTGATATGTGACACCTGGACAGACAGGAAAAATTGCCCTCATTGGGCCCGAGCAAAAAAAGAAAAAGGATGAAAAAGTAGTAGTTTAAGAACAAGAAAGAAAAAAAAGGATGAAAAAGTAGTAGTTTAAGAACAAGAAAGAAATAAGAGAATGCTAATTTTTTACAAAGCGAAATATATACATAAAGAAACAGGAAACGAAGTATTTTTTTTCTAATTTAATGTTCTCTTAACAAAATTTACATTAATCCCCCCAAAATAAAAAAAAAAATCCAGTATACAACAACATAATACTGGTAAAAAAAAAAACACACACAATTCGTGAAATGAAAATACCCAACACTGAAATAACTAAAACTACTTGAACAAAATTAATAACCAACTCAATTATCAACACGTTTTTTAACTGAAAAAACTAACCTAACCTCAAATTTCAAGAGAATTTGCCTAAATTGGGGTGTGACAGTAAAAATATCCCAAAAATCAAGCAATATACAGTATTTGTAAAAGCACTGTATCAGAGGCCTCCACAGCAAGAACAGATTAGATAGGCTGCAAATATTATGACTAAAGATCAAAGTTCATTTCATAATTACCGGGCCACTGCCAAACCATCTACCATTTTCTAGCTTACAAGACCAGTCAGTCTTTTTTTTTTCAGTTTAAACGTTTCGCATTTTAACTTTAACAGAGTCAAAAAAGTGTACTGTATATCTATTCACATAATAATAATAATAATAATAATAATAATAATAATAATAATAATAATAATAATAATAACTGTTTGCATATAAAACCCACAACTAATTGACACAACACTGAAAATATATCTAGAATAGAAAATTAAATCAATTGTAAACGCCTTTCTAGACTGAAGGTTTGCTAACCTATTCAACCCAACATACTATGATAATTTTATCATTTTATGGGGATGTGAGTATACATTTACCAGTAATAATAATAATAATAATAATAATAATAATAATAATAATAATAATAATTTCACTTAAATATACATTATCAGAATCCACAAAATAAGCAATAATTGAACTAGAATATAAAGACAGCGCTTCAGAAAACTAAGCACAAATTGCTTGCATTAATAAATAAATACATTACTAGTTACATTAATAAATACATACATATTAACTGAATAAGAATGAACATGACTTCATACCAAATGACCTTGTGTTTGTATAACAACTACCTTTAACCATTCTCCAAGCCAGAAATGTTTATGTAAACAGTAAAAATAACATAGCAGGAATAATACTTTATACGAAAATGTGAGTTCTATTAAAAATAATGTATGGAAAATGTTTGCAGTCACACCCCAAAGTGAAAATAAATTTAAATATCTAAATAATGTCTAAAGAAAAAAAAATCTTCAATTGTCTGACTTGTTACCTAATTAGGATGGCTAAACCTAATCGGATATATTTCACGAATCTATATCATAACTTGTTTTTTTTTAAATAAGCTCTGAAAAAAAAAAGGTTTTGGATAGAGGAATGATAAACGAATAAACCTCCGTAAATTATTTGGTTTAGTTATGCATTGACGTAACCTCTAACTTAACCTAAATTAATCTAATACTGAACGGGGTTGTGTAATATTTTTTGGGGGCGCTGATATTTACCTGATCGAATAATAAAATAGGATTTGGGTTCCTGGAATATGTCACTCACCATAATCAACAGCTTCTGTGTAGAGATTGACAGCCCTCTCCAAATCCTGCATTTTAAAACATTCATTGCCTCTCGATCTCAATTTGACACCATCCACTTCTCCCGACCACCATCGGTCCACCAAAGTCGTAATGAGAACACTGTTTTTCAAAGCCGTCGGACTAAAATTTTTCAGTTTACTTTGACAAACACGACATGTTTTAAGGTTTTCTTTCAATAAACACCTTCTACAGTAGCTGTGCCCACATTGGAGAGTCATGGGTTCGTGAAGGACGCCCCAACAGCAAGGGCACGAGAAGACGTTCCTCAGAGGCGGACTCGAATTTTCTCTCGAGTCCGCTCTCAAATATTGGATAATTTTGGACACGACGGGGAATAATTTCTCCGTGGACATGGAATATATTCTATAAATATGGCACAAAACTTCAAGACTTTCTGTCACATTGCCGTTTTGCCCTAGATACGTTGCGTAAGCTAAATAAACGTCTATATTCGGTCCGTTTTCCTGTAAGAGACGTTCGTAAACGTCTTTGGAGAAGATCAGACCTAGGGTCGATCTTTCAACGGTGTCTGTGGCACTCATTTTGTATTTTCTAGGTGAAATAAGACAAATTAGTGTTTCCTTCGAGCACACTGGGCGTACATCCCACTCGCTCAGAGTCTCAAACGTCACTGACTAGACGTCGGAAATTCGAGGGCTTTGAGTCCCTGAGCTGCGGTAGTTACGTGATGGGATGAAAGCCAGCACACACTTTTACCTGACACCAGAACTATCAGACTCATCTGTTCGAATTTTAGCTAGCAGATAGCTTTCGTAATATTGGAGACTCACGTGTCACACTCTCTATTCTCATTGGCTAATAGCATACATACTAGCCTCGCACCAACCAACTCCCAAATTTCACTTTTTAATTTATAGCCATTTTGTTTGTTTTTAGAGAGTTATTTATGGATTTAAAGCTCCATGACTGATGGGGGATCATCATATATATCATTAGCTGAAAAGAATCGAGAGAAAGCTTCATTTAATACGTACACGATATATGTAAGTGGTGTCGCTGTTGTGTAAACGTTTTGGGGAATACACCCGATGACCCTTTCAACATAATGATCGCAGTCACTGCCTGGGTGTACAGTAATGCTTCAAATATTTAAACAGGAAAATAATATTTCGCCTGAACTTACGAAACAATACATTCTCATAAGCTCCGGTGGGAAAAATTATAAAATGATAATTATTATCGTATAAGAGTATCATTCAAATACAAATATATTAAGCTGATATTATTGGAGGTAGTACATCCATTTTATTTTTTTTTCCGATGGTATATATATATATATATATATATATATATATATATATATATATATATATATATATATATATATATATATATATATATATATATATATATATATATATATATATATATATATATATATATATATATATATATATATATATATATATATATATACTCCTTGAATGGGGGTGGACACAGAGAGGTTGGAGGGTGCCACTTCCTAAACTAACCTAGTAGATATTTTTCCTTGTAGATAACAAGCGGAAGTAGCACCGGTTGGAGCAGGGGGATTCTAATGTTTAATTTAGGCAGCTGTACTTTAACGCTGATTACTAATCCTCTCTGGAACATGCTCGAGTGGTGTGGAACGATAGTTGAAAGGCTGATATGGAAACCGAGAAGAGTGAAAGGTAATGTTGTATACTTTACCTTAAACCAAAAGTTATCCTCATAATCTGTTTTTCTTCTTCTTTATATTTTTCATTAAAATAGGCTAAAAACACACTCTCAGTATGTTGAATAACCCATTGTGCAAAATGGAAATAAATGTTTGTTTGTTCGCTGACGAACATGTACGCTTTCATGACCAGGAAGGAGAAGCATAAACTATTATTACACAAGGAAAGGAAATTTAAAGGCGCCTTTCTATATCGTATCATCTAGAGTATAAAAGAAGCAAAATTAAAATTTATAATTTATTATAGAAACTATTAAGCAATAACGAAGCTTAATAATGTTTTAATGGATTAATCTCTTCGTTTGTTTGGTTTTATGGGTGCTAACTTATCCATATTTGAATAGAATTTACTACATATCATACTGTACAATAACTCTGGGAATATATATATATATATATATATATATATATATATATATATATATATATATATATATATATATATATATATATATATATATATATATATATATATATATATATATATATACACTCAGGGTAACGATTACATCTGCCAAAACAAGTCCTTCGTAAGAAGGCAACCGTCCTAGCCCTTAGTAGAAAAGGGAGTTCGTGACGTAAAACCGAATCAAACCGAATCATATATATATATATATATCTATATCTATATATATATATATATATATATATATATATATATATATATATATATATATATATATATATATATATATCAGAGTGAAAATTTTATATCAATCGTGTCCAATTCCCTTGCAAATATAGTTACATAATTCTCTCAGTGTGAGTTCACGTGAGAATGCATCAACAGGATATTGCTCTACAGATCCCGAGCTGGACTCACATGGCATTCAGTGTGACTTTAGTCAGATAAAGGAGTCCGTTGCATGCAGGGCGAATTAATTCCTTTTTTTTTTTTTCAAAACTTACCTTTCTAAAAATGCATTTTGTCACAAGGATATAACTGTTAAATCCTTTTCGTTCTGGAGATTATTTGTTTTTTCGTAAAATATAAGTTGCTTATTCCAGATTAAGGAATAACATAATTAAGAGTAAAGATACGTATATCTACTCTTAGGTAGACGTTTTTCATATTGCATGAAGTTATAAATAATAAGATAATATTTTCTTACTATCTATGATACACACATAGGATTTTGTTGCATTTGACAAATATTGACATATCTTACAATAATTTCTCAATTATTTGTTAAAGAAGAAGTTTAAAACAACCTATGCAATTTCTTAATTAGAAGTTAGGAAAAGTTGTTCTACCACAGAAGTCAAATATCTAATAATGATTATTCTTTTCATGACTGCTCCAGAAAATGGGGAAACACTGAAAAATGTCAGATTTTTACATTTTGAGTCTTTTGCTTGGAAAGCTGACAGCTTGAACAAGAAATAAATATTACTTTCCACTCTGTACATATATGAACATGTAGGTTATATCAAGTTATGAAATGTATTAATAAACGTTGAATATAGTAAAACAAAATAGATAATGAATAATCATGCAAGGTTGGACAGCTGCAGTGCACTATATTAATTCCAAACTTATAAAAGTGTTTTTGGGAAATACCACATCCATGGGACATCCTTCTTGTGACGCCGTTCTCAAACGTAAACAAAAACTTAGTTCAACTTAATCATGTGTGACACATTGCAAATCTATTTGAATAATTACAGTTATATATTCTCCAGGTTTAGCACACAGGCCTGTTTCCATACGCACCTGACTGGTAAGGATACCAATTTGATGTCTCATATCAACGTATGATGAGAATTTTATGCCTCTGACTGGTTTACAGTTTCTGGAGTGTTGACTTGTGGGGTTGAAAATCATCAATATACGAAATGGCTTAAGATCTAATTTATAAATGATACATTCGAGTTCTTTAGATGTCTGTCAACGCCTTAACATCTTCTTGTAAAGCTAATATAAAGTTGCTTCTATTGATTGATTGATATTTTTTTTTTTGGGGGGGGGCGTATTGCCCTCGGTTTTTCTTGATTAATAGTGATTTGCTTTTTATTTGATCCTGTTCCCAGAGATGCACATCTCTCTCTCTCTCTCTCTCTCTCTCTCTCTCTCTCTCTCTCTCTCTCTCTCTCTCTCCTCTCTCTCTCTCTCTCTCTCTCTCTCTCTCTCTCTCTCTCTCTCTCTCTCTCTCTCTCGATACAAAACTGGCTTATAATATTATCCTTAGTAATATGTTGTTTTTTTTCCTTTTTTAATTGTAAGGGAAATTGCTTTTCACGTTATGAAATATGTTTATGATGGATATCACAGGAACACAGTTTTCATTCACTACTGTAACTCTTAGTACATTTTGAAGCTCTAATTTCAGGATATTAGTAAATATAGCATTAAAAGTGTTACATAATTGGAAACTATTCTTGTATTCGTATGTAGGTCAACGTGTACCGTCAATTAGGAATAATGAAATGGTAGAGTTCACCTGTTATACAACGAATGAAGTTTACATAATTAGGCTAGTACAGAGAGACTCATTGGTGTTGGTATGATTGATATAGAAAAAACAACAACAACAACAACAATAGATGCCTGATAAAGCACGCTTTTCCCAACGTAACATCTTTTTTTTTTTATTGCTCTCTTTCTGTTATCTTTCTCACCCTTCGAAGTAATAGTAATTTATGAATTCTTCTACATTTTCAAATGAGTAACACTGGCATTTCTGAACCTATTTATCTAATCACATTGTGTGTGTTTTTTTTTTAAGTGATCAAGTTGATATATTGAAGCAACTACTTGAAAGCTAACCATGAGGACAGAACTGCTCACATTGATGATAATATACTTGACCTATAAAGAAAGCCAGTTACGTAAGTAACGTGTCTAAATCAGGAGAAGTAAGCTTTGAAAAGGACACCTCTGCCGTAGGGATAAGAGATAGGTAGGCTAGTCAACACGCTCTAGTCCACGTGACTCCTTCTCTATTTACAAAGGCTATGGACCTTGGCTGATCTGACAATGTTGTTTTGTCTGCAAATATGTCTATATTTTGTTCTTAGTATTTTAGCTCCATGTGCTATTCATATACTTGTAACTGTTTCTTTAGAGTGCATTTAATGTGTGGGATGTATACGTATGTTATAAAGATCTGGATATAAATTAGTATCATTTGACTAATTTTATTTGAGTCAGTTTTTGATTACGTAGTTTTTCCAAAATGAGGTCATATTTATAAGTATAAATTAGTAATAAGATAGACTAGGCATATATATATATATATATATATATATATATATATATATATATATATATATATATATATATATATATATAAAGGAAATAAATTCTTTAAATAACTTTTTCAAATACGAAAGCTTTTCGATTTAGTAATTTCTTATTATTATTAT
>JAXCGZ010021278.1:0-7500 GCA_037179515.1 Halocaridina rubra | reverse complement strand
TATATATATATATATATATATATATATATATATATGCACACACACACTTTCACAAACCAGCTGACCTCAAGGTTAGTAGAATATCAGTTGATGGTAAAGTTTCATAATCATAATTTTTTAATGAATTTAAACTGCCCTTTGAAAAAATTAATAAGTTTTAGTTTTAGCATGTTCACTGCACATTTAAAATTATCATCCTACCAGCTTTGTTCCGGTTTTACGTCATGGACTCCCTTTTCTACCAAGGGCTAGGACTGTTGCCTTCTTGAGAAAGACTTGTTTTGGCATATGTAATCGTTACCCTGAGTGCATGCACTTGATAACCTCAGACCGTGACGGGGCGCGAACCCTCGACCTGACGCCTCAGAGTCGCGGACGCTACCGCTTGAGCCACGGTGACTACATACTAGCTTTAAGTATTGTAAATAAACATTGGCAGATCAGTACATGTAAGATTAACAAAGATGTACCTCTAAATTTCCTAAATATGTATTGGTCATTATGATTAAAACATGTTAAATTAATGTAGAACTAGCTTTAAAATTCTTAGATATACCTTGGTCACTATGATTATAGAAGGTCAAAGTAATATAAAACTGGCTTTAATATTCTTAAAAACACATTTATAATTTTGATCCAAGCACTCAAATCAATAAAGTTGTAACTTGAATGTTTTGAAACATGTATTTATAACTGATTTAAACATGTCAAATTATAATAGGTGTAGCTTTAATTTTTGAAACATGCATTGATAACTGAGCAAAAAAGGCATTGGTAACCGAACCAAAAAGGGAAAGAAGAACGTAGCACAATTCCATGAACAAACGTGGAAACAAAACATGCTTCAAACGATCAGGCGTACCAGAACTTGAACGAAACACGTGTCTCGCCATGTGTTCTTGCCACCAGCAACAAAGCGCTGCCCTTGTGGTAAGCCACCTATTCTCCCCTTGCGAGAGGGCAACAATAATAATAATAATAATAATAATACTTTATTTCCAACATACATTGGGTATTCAAATATGGGTGTACAATTAAAATTTACAAGTAAAATCTTCCTTTAAGAGTAACTTCTTAAGATTATATTTAAAAGTATACACTGAACCAGCATTTTTTAGTTCTCTGGGAAGCTGATTATATAAATGAGGTCCACGAATGTTTATATCTCTTGAGCCAATATCAGTTTTAGACCTTCGTACTAATAAATCTTCCCCTTGACGGGTAGTTAACCCGGTAACTGAGCTTACTGTAGAAAAATTATACAAGCAATCAGGAATATTGTTTCTTAGTATATTAAAAACAAAGGTACATATATCAAAAACATATTTATCTCTAATCTTTATCCATTCTAGATCTTTTAAAACAGGAGAGATGTGCTCGTATTTTCTTACATTGCCAACAGCCACTCGTGCTGCAAAGTTTTGTAACTTTTGTATTCTTTGTAATTGAGTCTTATTTGTACATCCCCAAACTTTGAGACAGTAATTAATTAAACTCATAGCTAAGGACTGGACAATTATTATACGAGTTGATGTTTCAAATGAGTCTTTTACCCTATTTAGATATATTAGAGTACCCATTACTTTTTTATAAATTTCATCTATATGCATTTCAAAATTCATGTAACGGTCAAAATAGACACCTAGGTTCTTTACCGAGTTCATTGGCTTAATGATATTACCGTTAAAATTTATATGAAGATTGTCATCAACTTCTGATAATAATTGTCTGGATCCGATAAGAATAGATTGGGTTTTAGTTTCATTAAGTAACAGACCATTTTTTAGAAAGTAACGTTTAGCCATATACAAAATTTCTTCTGCTCTACGAATAATATTTTCTAAATCATTAATTTCTCCTTCAATTAAGATTTGAGTATCGTCAGCATATTGAATGACATAACAGTTAGGTAAATATTTTACTAGATCGTTTACATATATTAGAAAAAGTATAGGTCAAAGCCTTCTGGAGTCTCATTTCACTCATGCAATAAAAAAAAGATAAAAAAATATTGTAATGGTGATTCTATATATATATATATATATATATATATATATATATATATATATTATATATATATATATATATATATATATATATATATATATATATGACTATTCCAAGGGAAACTCTTAGCAAATATCAAAATGAATATATTAACCTCAAAGTCTGTTTCATTTTCTTATGAGGTATATATATATATATATATATATATATATATATATATATATATATATATATATATATATATATATATATATATATATATATATGTCTATATATATATATATATATATATATATATATATATATATATATATATATGTGTGTGTGTGTGTGTGTGTGTGTGTGTGTGTGTGTGTGTGTGTGTGTGTGTGTGTGTGTGTGTGTGTGTGATTACCTAATTGTGTTTATGGGAAAGAGCCCAAAGCTCGTATCTTCCCGTCTCCTGATCGGTTCCATTTTATACTTAGTGATACTTATCATACCTGTCCTTAAAACTATGGATTGAGATAGCATTAACTACCTCCTCGCTTAGCCAATTCTAATTATCAACTACTCTTACACTGAAAAAGTATTTCCTTACATCCTGCGAAGAAGTTTTCTTACCAAGCTTCAAACTATGACCTCTAGTTCTAGAGCCAGCCATATCAAAATATCGATCCCTATCCACTCTATCATAACCATGAAGGAATTTAAAGACTGTCACCATATCCCCCCTCACTCTTCTAGCTTCCAGTGATGGTAAGTCTAATTCCCTCAGCCTCTCATCATAACTGAGATTGCGTATTTCTGGCACCAGTTTCGTGGCATGTCTTTGAACTTTTTCAAGCTTAGCTATGTGCTTTTTCAAGTGCGGATTCCAAAAGGGGGCTGCATATTCGAGTTTTGGCCTCACATAGGTTACATAAATATTTCTGAACATTTCCTTGTGTGTGTGTGTGTGTGTAGAGAGAGAGAGAGAGAGAGAGAGTTATCATTTCATTATTAATGTATATGCATATGTATGTGATTATCTAAGTGTGTTTACGGGAAAGAGCCCAAAGCTCGTATCTTCCCGTCTCCTGCATGAATGCATGCATGTGTGTGTATTTTTGTGTGTATTTAGATTTCTGTATTTTCTAGTAATAATAATGATAATAATAATAATAATGATAATTATTATTATTATTATTATTATTGTTATTATTGTTATTACTATTATATTAATAATTAAATTAATAATAATAGTAATAATAATAATAATCATAATAATAATAATAATAATAATAATAATAATAATAATAATAATAATAATAATAACAATAATAGAGAGAGAGAGAGAGAGAGAGAGAGAGAGAGAGAGAGAGAGAGAGAGAGAGAAATCAGTGCCACTAGTGCCAACTTGGGTATATTAGGAAGTGCGTAGATGCATTCTGGGTACAAAAGAGAGTTAGACTGCAATGTAAATTAATTTGTAGATAGATAGATAGACTAATACTTTACTTTCCATTATTGCTCATTCACTTGTAAGTATGTGTGAATGTTGTTGTTGTTGTTATTATTATTATTATTATTATCATTATTATTATTATTATTATTATTATTATTATAATTATTATTAACGGATATTAATAATGACAGTGGCCTTCCTCCATCTGGTATTATCAGAGGATGATCCAGTTCTCCAAATCATACACCCCCTGTGGTCTAGTAGATTAAACTGTGGCACTCTAAAATAGAGTTCGCAAGTTCGATTCGCGACAAGGAAAGGAGATTATTATTATTATTATTATTATTATTATTATTATTATTATTATTATTATTATTATTATTATTATTATTATTATTATTATTAGTATTAGTAGTAGTAGTGGCATGAAAGCTATATTAGGAAATACGGTTGAAAACATTAGTTGAATTAGTTAAAGAATAAAATAGTAATAGTAGTAGTAGTATTCTTACTCTATAGGCACTGATAAATCCTTTTCAATGACCTTTGACGCATGCGCAGCTATCAGAGGGCCATTGCTGTCTAAAAGGAATTACATAACATCGAGGGGGCTCTCCACGTGAGGCTTGCAACGTGAGAGGACAGGGTGATTTGAGATCCATGGAAGAATAGGAAGAAGAAGGAGAGGATAAAGAGGAATAATAATAATAATAATAATAATAATAATAATAATAGTAATAATAATAATAATAAAAATAATAGTATTATATTAGAAGTAGTAGTTGTAGTAATAGTAGTTGTTTTTGTTTTTGTTATTATTATTATTATTATTATTATTATTATTATTATTATTATTATTATTATTATTAATCTCATCATTGTGACTACACGTAATCTTAACTATTAATCAATCCCTCTATTTAGATAACTCTTTCGACAATATATTTAATTGATTGCAAATATATGATTTAGTAGCTCGGCAACCCTACTTTTATTGGTTTAATTATTTATTTATTTATTTATTTGTTTGTTTATGTGTGTATTTGCTTTATTAACGGGGTCATGGTGTATAGAGCCAAGCTGAGATCAGTCGCAAAGTAGGCACCTGATAGATCTCACTCCCAGATTAAGGACCTGCACTCAACCTCAGTCTTAAATTATAACCTTCCCAAACCAACCTTGCCTTTCCGAGCATTAAGCACCTGCCTTTATTCTGCCTCAATCTTAGATTAGGTACCTAAAAATAACATCAGGTGCCTATTCTGTGACTGATTCTGATGCTGTTCGTATCCATGATGCCATGCTCTCTCTCTCTCTCTCTCTCTCTCTCTCTCTCTCTCTCTCTCTCTCTCTCTCTCTCCTCTCTCTCTCTCTCTCTCTCTCTCTCTCTCTCTCTCTCTCTCTATGAAAGCTACATTTAATTTAACTATATGTCTAACCCTCTTATTTGTTAGTTTAATTACATGTCTACTTATAAGTTACTATTAATGTTGAATAACCATCGTACAAAATGGAAATAAATGTTTTTGTTTTGTTTTGTTTGTTTGTTTTTGCTCTCTCTCTCTCTCTCTCTCTCTCTCTCTCTCTCTGCTCTCTCTCTCTCTCTCTCTCTCTCTCTCTCTCTCTCTCTCTCTCTCTCTCTTGTATTATATCAAGTGGCGTAGGGTGTTTGGCTAAGTTTCAATATCCAGTGTTGCCAGCTTCGAAACAGTATTTATTTTATTTTATTTTATTAATTTATTGCGCCAAGGCGTCAGACATTACATGAGTTCATACAAATAATGCTTCAAATGGATACAAAACCAAGAATTGAACATGGTTTACAGGGAGGTGTACATATTGATAAAACATTGCTGCATACTAACACACAACTCACAGTATGGCAGCACAGAGTACATTATATACAAAAGTAAAGCTCAGAGAAACGCAGAATGCACAAACAGAATTATACAGCAACATACAGAAAATATATGTATAATTCAATATAATTAATGGCCACCAAAGTGAGGATAACGAGCAAGAATGTCACCTACAGTATCTCATGGGCACTTCAAAGTAATTTTTAGGTTCCTTGCTTAAACATCCTCAAGGAGCTAAGAGGAGTGGTTTAGGTCTGTGTGGATCGTGGTAAATGCGCGTTTCTTGGCTCGGCCACCCCCATTACAAGGGGAATGAGGCATGAATATATGTATGTATATGTTGTTTAAACATCTGATAATGTATTTACTTAACTACTGTTGATATCTATAGGACAAGAATGTTTGGTGCCCTGGCCCGATGGGGGCAATATTCTTTGCTCGTCACGATGTCACACTGATAGTAAATAAATAAATAAATATTCTCAACACTACATCAACACTGAATATTCTTGGATATGCGTTACACATCTCATCATCCCTTCACATTTGACGAGTCATAACACTCTCCATCTCTGTTTCTCTTTACTTCATGTTTTCTTCGTGCCCAGGCCCGATGAAGACAGTTTTATTTTATTTTTGCTTTGCTCCGTCCTGGTGTCACTCATGAAAAAAAAAGTTGAAGTCGAATAGAAACCTCGGAGAGTTTTGTAGGTCTGAGTAAAACCTTAGTTGTCTTAGGACAAATAAGGTTTTATTTTGTAATATTTTCCCTACTGTGCATGATATCTGATCTATCTGTATTTTCGTATGTATAGTAAGGAAGGACTATATGATTTACATAAGTTACATAAGCCATAAATATCCCCTTTGAAGAAAGTATATTTGAGGCATAGTGTTTTGAGACTTGTGTAAATGATCTTTCATTAATTTCGTGCTTGTTGTAAAGAAATAAAATCTATGGATGCTTAATATATGGAAATAGCATCAGAGAAGACTGTATAATTTACACAAGTCTCTAACTACTATGCCTCAAATATCCCCTTGGAAGAAAGTATATATGAGGCATAGTGTTTTGAGACTTGTGTAAATGATCTTTCTGTAATCTCTGGATGCTTAATATATGGAAATAGCATCAGAATAAACTGTATAATTTACACAAGTCTCTAACTACTATGCCTCAAATATCCCCTTGGAAGAAAGTATATTTGAGGCATAGTGTTTTGAGACTTGTGTAAATGATCTTTATGTAATCTCTGGATGCTTAATATGTGGAAATATCATCAGAGTAAACTGTATAATTTACACAAGTCTCTAACTACTATGCCTCAAATATCCCCGTGGAAGAAAGTATATTTGAGGTATAGTGTTTTGAGTCTTGTGTAAATGATCTTTCTGTAATCCCTGGATGCTTAATATATGGAAATAGCATCAGAGAAAACTGTATAATTTACACAAGTCTCTAACTACTATGCCTCAAATATCCCCGTGGAAGAAAGTATATTTGAGGCACAGTGTTTTGTGACTTGTGTAAATGATCTTTCTGTAATCTCTGGATGCTTATATATGGAAATAGCATTAGAGAAAACTGCATAATTTACACAAGTCTCTAAGTACTATGCCTCAAATATCCCCGTGGTAGAAAGTATATTTGAGGCATAGTGTTCTAAAACATTTGTAAATTAAAATGTCAACTCTGATGCTATTCTCATATACTTTCACATATGTGTGTATTGCGTGTTAGTGAATTTTTGTGTCTATTTACTTCTTACGTATCACACAAATGTTCGAGTCCTTTTGTGTGTTACAAAAGGGTAATTTGTTAATTAATAAATATGTAAGAAATTAACTCTCTTAAAGAAAGTCTAATTGGCAGCATGACAGCGTTTCACAGACATTGTACGCCCTCTTCCAACTTCCCTTCTGTGAATGTTACATACAATATGGCTCTGCGCCACAGCTATGTAACTCTCTACTCTCCTGAGTCACCCCTCCCCCCACTTATAAACAAAAAAAATCGTGTGTAAATACTGATAATTTTCCCGAAGTGTTTATATCATCTCTGGACAGAATATTCGTATATTCACGTGAGGACATCAGAAGGGAATTGGAAAAAATTAAAAAAGTCACTCTGTACAAAACAAGTCAACTTTTGCTTTCGAAGGTAGTGGAACTCTTTCCCCAATACAGTGGTAAACACATCATAAAAAA
>JAXCGZ010021277.1:40000-60068 GCA_037179515.1 Halocaridina rubra | reverse complement strand
ATATATATATATATATATATATATACCTATACATACTTATATATAATTTGTAGTCATATATATATATATATATATATATATATATATATATATATATATATATATATATATACACTTTTCTCTTCATCTGCATCTTAGCTCTCTTCTATGTGGGATCGATACTTCTGACAGCTCTCCTCCATTTAGTACGTTCATATACGACATCTGACAGCTTCTCGGTCAAATCCTCTTTAATTTTGTTCATGTATATCCTATTCGGCCTCACTCTCCTTCTCCTTCTCTGTACTTACATTCCCATAATTTTCTTCCCCTCATGTGCCTCATGTCTTCTCATCACATGGTCATACCAGTGCAGTCCTCTTTCCTGCATCCTCTTCGATATCATTATTGCTTTCGTGATCCATCTTATGCTTTTATTCCTGACATTATACCTTTTGGTTACTTCACACATTCTTCGAAGCATATTCATTTCTGCTACCTCTACTTTCTTCTCCTGCACTTTTTTCACTCGCCATGTTTCTGCTCCATAAGTTATTGTTGGTCTTACTCCTCTCGCATAAACCATTCCCTTAACCTTTACACTGATTCTAAAATCACATAGAACCTCTGACAGCTTCTTATCACTATTCCATCCAGCTTGCACTTTGTGTGTTATCTCTACATCCAGATCTCCATCATCCACCACAGTTGAATCTATGTACTTACATTTTTCTACCCTTTTCAGTCTCGTTGCCTGAGGGTTAATTTCATAGTTTTAATCTTCATTAAACGGCAGGAATTTAGTTTTCTTTCTACTGATCTTAAGCCCTCTGTCTTCCATAACATTCTTTCACTGTTCCAGTTTAGACTCCAACAAGTCTGCCATGGTGCTGCGCAGAACTATATCATCAGTAAATATCATACACGAGGGAGTTTGGTCTTTTACTTCACTAACAATCACATTCATAATCAGATCGAATAGGTAAGGGCGTAGAGCAGATCCCTGATGCAGACTAGCTCATACTGGTATCTATTCCTTTAGCCTGACGCTGATCCTAATCTGCTTTCTCGCTCCCTCATACATATCTCGGACAATACTAACATACTTTTCTGGTGCCCATCTCTCTCATACACCTCCATATATCTTGCCTTGGAACTCTATCATATGCCATCTCCAGGTCTATAAATGCTATGTGTGGACCCTTCAGCATTTCCCAATGTTTTTCTAACAGTTGCCTAAGAGTAAACATTTTATTTCATTGTTTCCCAACCTGGCATAAAACCATAATGTTCCTACCATATAGATGTTACTTCTCTATTCCCTTTATCCTTATTTTTTCCCAGATCTTCAGTATGTGGGACATTAGTTTTATTCCCCTGTAGTTGACGTAGTACTGGATGTCACCCTTCTCCTTATAAATAGGTACCATGAAGACATTTCTCCATTCATCAGGGACTGTCTGCTGATAGTTTATTTTCTACATCAGGTTCCACAGCATGTCAATGCTTTCTTCCCCAAGGCACTTCCACAGGAATTTCATCAGGTTCTGATGCTTTTCCTTTTTCAGTTTCCTTAGAGTTACTATTATCTCATCCCTGCTGATGTCAGTCTGAGCATTATTCTTTCATCCTCAAATATTTACAACTCTTCGCTTACCTCAGGCAATGTGTGTGCCTTTGCCTTTGCTAAGGCTTTCTTTGCTTCTTTGTTACACTATTTGTGGTTCTTCTCATCTTCCAGCCGGCCAGACTTATCCAATTTTTTTTTTTTTTTGCTTCTTTCGTCGTTCCACCACCATGTCTCTTTATCCTTAGGAGGCTTCTTCCTAGTTGTCTTTCCCAATATCTCTTCCCCCACTCTTCTTATCACTTCACTGTTGTGCCTCCACCATTCCTGGATATCTTCAGGCAACCTTGCCTCACCTGTCATTTTCCTTTCCCACTCTCTGCTCAATTCCTCTTCCTTCGATTTCCACCAATTAACTTTGGATGGTAAGTTCAAGGGTTTACTTTTGTTGCATGCTTCATCTCCCAGGCCATCACCTCCACCCTGTGCTGTGCGGCCACAATTTCGCCTTTGAAGATCTTGTAAATTCTAATTTCTTTCAGGTGGATTCTTCTGTACATGATGCAATCAAGTAGACTCTCCCTCTCTTCACTCTTATAAGTCATGACATCTCCCATACACTTCTTTAACCAGGAATACACAATTGCCAAATCAAAAGATACCGAGTAATCCAGAAATGTCTGTCAATCATGATTTCTCTCCCACACGCCCCATCTACCTTGGACTCTTTCAATTCGTTCCCTGTTTCTTCCAATATACCCATTCATGTATCCTCCAATGATTAATCTTTCCTCTGATGGCATCCCTCTGAGTACTTGTTTTGCTCCCTCCCAAAATCCTGTTTTCTCATCCTAATCACATCCTATTCAAAGTAGCATACACGCTCATAATATTTATCATATTCCCATCTAAACTCAACTTGAGACTCAGTACCCATATCGCTAATCCTTCTAACACACACTATACATTATCACTAAGGTATCCTGATAGCACTATTCCCACTCAATTTCTCCCCTGCTTGTTGGCACTGCTAGGCTATATATTAGCTTGAAACCTCCTTCTAGCTCCCTGGCTTTGCTTCCTTTTCATCTTGCCTCCATATATAAGTATATATACATACATATATACATATATATATATATATATATATATATATATATATATATATATATATATATATATATATATATATATATATATATATATATATATCTACCTTGGCTGTTTCCCCCTTTAATTGGGAGGTAGCCGACATCAAAAAAGAAAACAAAAAAGAAAACAATAAGGGGATGACTTAGCTCTATGGGCAATGACGAGGGAGCTAGCGACCATTCATATGGCACTGCTGGAGTGCCACAGCCCATCTTCCCGGCTCTTCCACAACCTGTGTCGCTTCATAATTGCCAACTCCCCTACTGCCCCTACCACAGCAGTTGCCCATCAGAGCTGCGTCACAATCACTCATTCCTATTCCTAGCATGCTCATGCTCATTTGCTTCCCTCACCTCCATCCTCCTATCATTCAGGGCTCTCCTTACTCCATCAGTCCACTCAAACCTAGGCCTCCCTCTAGCATTTAACCCATCAACTCTCGGATTCATCACCTTTTTCAGCTGTCTTTCATCATCCATCCTTTCCACATGGCCAATCCATCTTAGAACATTCATATCTACTCTGACTACAAATTCTCTCCCCACATCCGTTCTTGCTCTCACCACTTCATTCCTAACCCTATCCAACCGAGATACACCAATCATACTCCTCAGGCATTTCATCTCAAACACATTTACTTTCCGTCTCTCACTTACTTTCGTACCCCATAACTCGGATCCATACATCACAGTTGGCACAACCAAGCACTTTACATCCTTCATTAACTCTGTGACACACATCTGCTTCTACTCCACCTTTTGCAGCTATGATCGAGCCTAAATACTTAAACTCGTCAACATCCTCAAGTGTCTCTCCGTTCAACATAATATTCAATCCAGCACCATCCTCATTTCTTGTACACCTCATTCCCTTACTCTTTCCCACATTCACTCGCAACTTCCTTCTCTCACACACTATTATAAATTCTGACACTAATTGACACAGCTTCTCCTCTGAATCTGCCACCACCACAGTATCATCTGCAATCAAAAACTGATTCAGCTCCAACTCGTTATCATCCCCATCTACCATTCTCAAACCTCGACCACGCACTCGCTCATTCACCTCTCTTACGACTACATCAATATACAAATTGAACATATCCCTATCTCAATCCCACACTCACTGGAAACCCCTCACTCACTTCATTCCCTACCCTAACACAGGCTCTACTGCCCTCATACAAACTCTTCACTGCATGCAGCAGTTTACCATCAATTCCATATAAACTCAAAGCATTATCAACTCTATCATACGCCTTCTCCAGATCCAAAAAATGCAAAATACACATCCTTACCCTTTGCTAAATATTTCTCACGTAACTGCCTAACTATAAAAATCTGATCTATATAACCTCTACCTCTCCTAAAACCACTCTGCACTTCTGCGATCACATTTTCTGTCATATCCCTAATCCTATTAATCAGTATCCTACCATACACTTTTCCCACCACACTCAACAAACTTATACCCCTAAAATTACTGCATTCATACACATCAATCCCTTTCCTTTGTATAGGGGCACAATACAAGCAATCACCCTTTCCACTGGCACCATTGACAACATAAAGCATATATTAAACACTCTCACTAACCATTCCAATGCAGTCACACCCCCTTCTTTCAACATCTCTGCTCTGACACCATCCATTCCAGGTGCTTTACCTGCTTTCGCTTCATACAATGCCCTTTTCACCTCCTCTCTTGTAATCTCTCTCTCATTTTCATCTCCCATTACTTGCCCTTGAACACCCCTCACTGCCACTATAGCTGCCTCTCTATCTTCCTCAACATTCAGCAAGGACTCAAAATATTCTGCCCATCTTTTCCTCGCATCGTTCCCTCTTAACATTTGTCCATTCACATCTTTCACTGTCACTTCTATCCTCGATCCACCCTTCCTTACTCTCTTCACTTCTTTCCAAAACTTCTTTTTATTCTCCTTATATGACCTACTAAAATCCTATCCTCACCTAACATTTGCCAACCTCTTCTCTTCCTCTACCTTTCGCATGGATTCCACATTTTTCTCCCTATACCTTTCCTAATTCACCCTACTGTTACACTGCAGCCATTTTTCAAAAGCCCTCTTTTTCACTTCCACCTTCATTTTCACCCCTTCATTCCACCACTCGCTGCGCCTCCTCACGCCACCTCCAGCAAACCTCTTTCCACACACATCACTTGCATATCCCACAAAGCATTCTTCCATCAACCCCCATTCCTCCTCTAACTTCCCAACTTCTCTTTCTTTCCACCTGTCATATATATATATATATATATATATATATATATATATATATATATATATATATATATATATATATATATATATATATATATATATATATATATATATATATATATATATATATATATATATATATATATATATATATATATATATATATATATATATATATATATATATATATATATATATATATATATATATATATATATATATATATATATATATATATATATATATATATATATATATATATATATATACATACATACAACAGAAGATATATATATATATATATATATATATATATATATATATATATATATATATATATATATATATATATATATATATATATATATATATATATACATACATACAACAGAAGATATATATATGTATATATATATATATATATATATATATATATATATATATATATATATATATATATATATATATATATATATATATATATATATATATATATATATATATATATATACATATATATATATATATATATATATATATATATATATATATATATATATATATATATATATATATATATATATATATATATATATATATATATATATATATATATATATATATATATATATATATATATATATATATATATATATAGATATATATATATTTATATATATATATATATATATATATATATATATATATATATATATATATATATATATATATATATATATATATATATATATATATATATACAACAACAGAAAAAAATAAATTATCTTTTTCACTACATGATTGCATATAAATTAGCATATGGACTAATGTTACTAAGTAAACTCACATAAATTATGTGGATGTAGAGATTTTTAAGAAAGTACACTCACACAACCACACATGTATAAACACACACACAATGAATCATATACATTTTTTTTTTGTGAGTGTGATACCGGGACAGGCAAAAACTGCCCTCATCAATATAGGCCCGGACACGAGACACATCAAGACGAAGGAAAAGAAAAAGGTTAAGGACAAGGCAGAGATGAGGTAATATTACCCAAAGGAAAACAACAGACAGAAAAATAGTCAAATTACAGAGGACCCATATATATATATATATATATATATATATATATATATATATATATATATATATATATATATATATATATATATATATATATATATATATATATATATATATATATATATATATATATATATATAAATATATATATATATATATATATATATATATATATATATATATATATATATGGAGGATCAGGCCCTGATATGACGATAGATCCGCTTTTTGAAGGAAATTAGGTCATAAGAATTAGGAAAGACAGAGGGAGGAAGAAAGTTCCAGAGTCTGGAGGTAGATGGGAAGAAGCAGTCGCTGCACCAATCAATCCGCGAGCTACAAATCTTCATGCAATACCTGTGAGATGAGGCCGCTTGGAGAGTGTTATGCGGCCTCGGCAGTGGGGGAGGGATGTAACTCGCCAACTCATCAGAGCAGCGATGGAAGTAGTAGTGACAGAAAAGAGAAAGGGAAGATACCTCACGGCGAAGAGAGAGAGAATCCAGGTTAGGAGTAAGAGAAGGATCATTAATGAGTCTGACTGCCTTAAAACTGTCAGAAAATTGGAAATCAGAGAACAGAAAGAAGGGGTAATGCCATAGCCAGAGAGTGTGGCCAACAGAGCCTTATGGCAGACTCTGTCAAAAGCCTTAGAGATATCAAGAGAGACGACAAAGGATTCCCCATAGTTCCTTAGAGAAGATGACCATACAAGTGTAAGATAGGACAGATCACCAGTGGATCTTGCCTTGCAAAAGTTGTACTGGTGATCGGAGATAAGTGAGTTAGATTCAAGGCATTTCAAGAAGTTAGTATTGAGCAAAGTTTGGAAAACTTTAGCAATAGAGAAGGTCAGGGCAATAGGTTGGTAGTTTGATAGAATAGAGCAGTCACCCCTCTTAGGAACAGGTTGCACTAGAGCATGCTTCCAAGATGCAGGATAGATACTGGTTGACAGAATGAGGCGAAAAGACGACAAAGCACAGGAGCCAGTTCATCTGCAAACTCCATAAGGAGCCTTGCAGGGATACCATCGGGACCAGATGCCTTATCCATCTTTAGCGAGCGAAAAACCTTATGAACTTTGAGTGAAGAAATGATAACGGAGGGCATAGGGTTAGAGAGGGATAAAGACTGATGTAAAGGTGTGCTGGAATCGTTTATAGAAGAGATGGCAGAAAAAAATGAGAGCCAAAGAGAGTGGCTATGTCAGTAGAAGAGCAAGCTATAGAACCATCATAACAAATGAGAGGGGGAAAGCTTGAGTTACAGAAATTTTTGGAGAGATTATTGGCTAGGGACCAGAAGAGCTTGCTGCATGTTATTGTCGATCAGGAACATGAGTAGGATGCTTGATAATTTGCTCCAGATCATGAGTAATAGAGAAAGCAAGGGCCTCACTTTATCCCACATCAGTGTGAGAAGAATTAAACCACTCACTGTGGTGAACTCTGAAGTCTCCAATATAGAAACTTCGGTATGTGGGTGAGAAGATAGCAAGAACTCATTGCACGAAGACATATATTCAAATAAAGACACAAATTCGGTGGAGTTTTGAGAAAAGTAGCCTTGCAATAGGAGTGTTAGTGTTGCAGCAGGCACAGACCTCACCTTTGGAACAAAAGCGAGTATACAGGTTAAAGTGAGAGATTTGAAATGGGCCAATTAAAGCATGGCTAGACAGCTGGGTTTCAGATGGGAGAAGGAGGTTAGGGAGGAAAGTACCCAATTACTGTTCCACAGACGAATTATTACAGTTCAGGCCACGAATATTAGAATAGTGAGGAGTGACTGAAACAGAACTATTGGGAGGTGCAAGGTTAAGGGCAGAACCATTACTACCACCAGGCGTGGCTGCCCTCAAGCTTATTCACAATACATACACACACACACACACACACATGAGTGGTCAGAAAAGTGGCTAATGAAATTCAATACCTCAAAATGTAAGGTAATGAGAATGGGTACAAGTGCAAGAAGGCCCAAGCTTGACTACTCGGTGGCTGGAGTACAGCTTCAAGAGACAGAAAATGAGAGAGATCTAGGAGTAAACATATTGGCAGATTTGTCTCCAGAAATACATATAAATGGCGTAGTAAGGGCAGCATATGCATTCTTATCAAATGTAAGGGTAGCCTTCAGGCACATGGACAAGGAAATGTTCAGAAATATTTATGTAACCTATGTGAGGCCAAAACTCGAATATGCAGCCCCCTTTTGGAATCCGCACTTGAAAAAGCACATAGCTAAGCTTGAAAAAGTTCAAAGACATGCCACGAAACTGGTGCCAGAAATACGCAATCTCGGTTATGATGAGAGGCTGAGGGAATTAGACTTGCCATCACTCGAAGCTAGAAGAGTAAGGGGGGATATGGTGACAGTCTTTAAATTCCTTCATGGTTATGATAGAGTGGATAGGGATCGATATTTCGATATGGCTGGCTCTAGAACTAGAGGTCATAGTTTGAAGCTTCGGAAGAAAACTTGTTTGCAGGATGTAAGGAAATACTTTTTCAGTGTAAGAGTAGTTGATAATTGGAATTCGCTAAGCGAGGAGGTAGTTAATGCTACCTCAATCCATAGTTTTAAGGACAGGTATGATAAGTATCACTAAGTCTAAAAATGGAACCGATCAGGAGACGGGAAGATACGAGCTTTGGGCTCTTTCCCGTAAACACAATTAGGTAATCACAATTAGGTAATCACACACACACACACACACACACACACACACACACACACACACACACACACACACACACACATATATATATATATATATATATATATATATATATATATATATATATATATATATATATATATATATATATATATATATATATATATATATATATATATATATATATATATATATATATATATATATATATATATATATATATATATATATATATATATATATATATATATATATATATATATATATATATATATATATATATATATATATATATATATATATATATATATATATATATATATATATATATATATATATATATATATATATATATATATATATATATATATATATATATATATATATATATATATATATATATATATCTATATATATATATATATATATATATATATATATATATATATATATATATATATATATATATATATATATATATATATATATATATATATATATATATATATATATATATATATATATATATATATATATATATATATATATATATATATATATATATATATATATATATATATATATATATATATATATATATATATATATATATATATATATATATATATATATATATATATATATATATATATATATATATATATATATATATATATATATATATATATATATATATATATATATATATATATATATATATATATATATATATATATATATATATATATATATATATATATATATATATATATATATATATATATATATATATATATATATATATATATATATATATATATATATATATATATATATATATATATATATATATATATATATATATATATATATATATATATATATATATATATATATATATATATATATATATTATATATATATATATATATATATATATATATATATATATATATATATATATATATATATATATATATATATATATATATATATATGTATATATATATATATATATATATATATATATATATATATATATATATATTATATATATATATATATATATATATATATATATATATATATATATATATATATATATATATATATATATATATATATATATATATATATATATATATGTATATATATATATATATATATATATATATATGTATATATATGTATATATATATATATATATATATATATATATATATATATATATATATATATATATATATATATATATATATATACAGAGAGAGAGAGAGAGAGAGAGAGAGAGAGAGAGAGAGAGAGAGAGAGAGAGAGAGAGAGAGAGAGAGAGAGAGAGAGAGAGAGAGAGAGAGAGAGAGAGAGAGAGTCTAACATGATTTGAAAATGGCAAAATTATTTTTATGAAGAAACAAATTAGGTAGCTTGGGTCAACTTTAATATCTTTATTTCTTAAAAATGCAGTATGAATGATCCGAAGTTAATAGATGTTGTTGTTTTTTTTTTATTTATCACTACGACTTCCCAGTTCAATTTCCCAGGCAAATTTTAGCTGGGAAATTAAGTCTAGTTGCAACTCCCCTCATTTGAGCTCAAACACGATGTTGTCACATCTTGAGTCGAGAGCTCAAGTTCCAACGATCTCGCAGACCCCAAACAGTACTTCAAAACAATATACAATGGAACACAGTTTTCGTCTCTTTCTTTTACCTATTATTATCTCTAATGAATACAGTCATACAAATATTCTTCATCCCTGTCAGTTACTTCGTACTTCAACAGGAATGACGCTTATTCACAATTATCTCAATTTCTTTTCTTCATCAGCACCCTCTACTGTCTGCTTTTCTGTGGAACACTTGTACCGCCATCATGAATAACACTTCCAACATAGAGATTCTGGTAAGTGTTCTTTGCCTCTCACAGATGTTTTATATGCTCACCCTAACTCTGATAGTATTAAGCTTCATTATTCTATACAGAATTATGAAAATGAAGGTGATATTGCTATGAAATTCATATGTCCAAACCATCCTTTTGATGATAAAAAGAAAAAAGGTTAGTTACGAAAGCATAACACGGTTTCTGACGATTGGGTAAACGAAAGTCTCCCATTGCACAAGAAAGCTTGGCTGATCATGTGTTTCTATATAGAAAGGTCTCTCTCTCTCTCTCTCTCTCTCTCTCTCTCTCTCTCTCTCTCTCTCTCTCTCTCTCTCTCTCTCTCTCTCTCTCTCTCTCTCTCTCTCTCTCTCTCTCTCTCTCTCTCTCTCTCTCTAAAACACACACACACACGCAACGTTTAGTGACACACGAAACTGCTCCTCTTAAATTACTACTTGTGTTTTGAGTGACTAAGTGCTTAGTGGAAAACTTTACCATAATTTCCATAAATCTGAAATCCTGCAGAGTATTGTGAGTACAAAACTTATATTTGTTGTATGACGAGACTGTCCAAAATATTAAAGGAAAAAAATTGAGAGCATTTTCGTGAGGGGAGAGAGAAGCTGCCGTCCAGTTCTGCCTTGAAGGAAATTTAGAAGAGTTGCCAGAGGAGAAGCCATCACATCACATTACCTAATTTTTTGTGTAAACTGGGGAAAGCTCTTAAGCAGTTTACCTGATCCTGTGGTTCTATATATTGTTAAAATCAGTATCCTTCCCATTTATATTAACTTGTTAGTTAGTTTGATACACGAAATAATTGAATAATTAAAAAAAATATATATCCACCTGTCAACAGTACTGAGTTAAGTTGCCAAGTAGTACAGCTGTCTTATTTTCTTCATTTTTTTGCTTTTCTTTTAGCTTTCCCTTTTACTATTTTTTTTATTTTGTATATATATTGAGTTAAATGTAAAGTCTAATCCTGTGATAACATATCTTGGTTAGCAAGTGAGTTTATCAGTTAGGAAGAATATATAGCAGAAACAGGTGGGTGCCACCTCAGACACAAATTCGAATTTTCCTTCAGGTTTGACTTTTGTTTTTCTTTTTCTTTTTATCCTTAAATTACCATGGTCAAGTTTTTAAGTTAAGATGTGTGTTACCAGAAAAGAGATAAACTGAGTCACTAAATAGCACTTATGTGGAGATATAAAATTTCTGTGTGAAGCTTAATTAAAAGTTTTTTTTTTTTTCTGTGAGAGGGAGAACACAAAAATGACACCATCTCTGTCCCAAACCTCTCCCATCCATGGGTCGGTAGGAGGGGTAGCCATTAGGGGACTTAAACAGAAAATCAAGAATTTAGAGGCAATGGTTATAAGCCTTGATGATAAAATTCGGAATATGGATGGAGAAATGAAAGAGAATGAAACACTCAGAGAGCAAATAAGATCTTTGGAGGAAGCAAATAAAGCACAAGGGCAGGAGAGAAAGGAACTAGAAAAAAGAATAAAAAAGCTGGAAGGGGAAAAGAGTCAACTAGAATCTAGAATTTCTAAACAAGAAGATAAAAACAAACAGCTGAATGACAACCTAAAGGAATTAGATGTTAGTTCACTGCTCTCTTCTGAGAGAGACGAGATTGCTGCTTGGAATGTCCAGATTAAGGAAAACATTGAACAGTTCAGAAAAGAGTTCCAGGAGCTAAATATAGAAAATGATGCCATGAAAACTTCCTTTGATGATGCACTAAAGGGGAATGTGGCAGTAAAAGAGGCTGTAAAGGTGGTGGCACTGGAAAACATACAAACAGTTGACTATAAAGAGATAGTAATCGAAAAAATGAAAGACGTTGTGATGGAAAGGGCAAACCCACTCATCAGACAGGCACTTGATAAGGAGAAGACAGTGGTAATCTCAGGCATAAGTGAATCCCAGGAGCCAACATGGCAGGAGAGACTTGAAGAAAATAAAGCTAGGGTTGTAGACCTGATAAGAAAGCTTGGAGTAGTTTGTGGTCCTGAGGATATTGTAAACATACACCAACTAGGTAAATATTCGAGGGAAGGAAAGCTGAGACCAACAAAAGTAACCTTTGAGAGAGGGGAAACATGTAGGGAAATATTGTTGAGAAAAAAAAGTCTAAAAGACCTTCAAGAATTCAAAGAAGTGTTCATTAGACAATACAGAACACAGGAAGAGATGGGAAAGATCAAAAACTTGTTGCAAGAGGCAAGAAGGTTAAATGATGAAAGAAATGAAGAAGAGAAGAAAAATTTTCATTACAGAGTTCTTCCAGACAAAGGGGAGATAAAGAAGATAATGACAGAAGATCAGGGGATGGGGCCTCATTAAGATTGTTATACACAAATGCTGATGGATTAGCTGGTAAGGCAGTAGAATTAAAAGATAGGATTCACAACAGTAAGGCAGATATAGTAGCAATTACAGAGACTAAGTTGAGTGAGAACATAAACAGTGTCACAGTTTTTCCTAAGGGTTTCAGAATACTAAGGGTTGAAAGATCTGAGAGGACTGGTGGAGGGATAGCACTGCTCATAAGTGAAAGGATTCAAGTTGAAGAAATAAACTTGGCTATAGAAAGTGAGTTCAAGGAATTTCTTGTTGCTCGCATAAATACTGGGTCAGAGAGCATTATAATAACTGTTGTATACAACCCACCAAGGAACCAAAATAGGCTTGAAGTTTATGAGGAAAGTCATATAGGTACTATTGAAGTCATAAACTCAATTGTTAACATGGCACGGGGAAAAAAATGTAGGATTTTGATTATGGGAGACTTTAATCATAAAGAGATAGATTGGATAAATCTTGACCCACACAGTGGTGAGGACTCATTCGGGGCAAGATTCCTAGATTGAGTACAAGGGAATTTCCTACACCAACATGTAATGGAACCAACAAGGGCCAGGGGTGGGGATGAGCCATCACTACTTGATCTAGTGTTCACAGATAATGTGTTGGATATTGAAAATATTGAGTATGAACCACCAATTGGAAAGAGTGACCACTGTGTGTTGTTGATGGAGTATATCATTGAAGATATTCTTCCTGAGAGTAGAGGCACTGAGGACATGAGGAGGAACTATCGGAAAGGAGATTACATCAAAATGAATGAGCTTTTTGCAGTTATTGACTGGAGAACCTTATTTTACAACAAATCTGTACAAGAAATGTATGACATCTTTTGTGAGAAATATGGGAAGATAGTAGATTGCTGCATACCTGTCACCAAAGTAGGTGTAATTCATGCCAGAGAGAAATGGTTCGATAATGGGTGTAAAAGAGCTAAGGAGTGGAGAGACAAATGCTGGAAAAGCTATAGGAGATGAAAAAACATAAATGACTGGCAAACCTACAAAAGAGCAAGAAATGACTACCTAAGTAAAAGGAGAGAGGCAGAGAGAGACTATGAGAGGGACATCACCAGGAAGGCTAAAGAAAATCCCAAACTTTTCCACAGCTTTATCAGAGGAAAACTGAAGGTAAAAGAACAGGTTTTAAGGCTAAAGAGAGCGGATTGAAGCATCACTGAGACGGATGAAGAGATCTGCAAAGAATTGAACAAGGAGTTTCAGTCAGTATTTACAGTAGAAAATACCCCACCCCCTCAGATTGCAGTGATAGAAGCTCAAGGGCCGGTATAAGAGAACATCAACCTTACAGCCACAGAGGTATGCAAAGCGCTGATGGATTTAGATGTTCATAAAGCTACAGGTCCTGATGACATATCCCCTCATGTGCTTAAAAAATGCGCAAACACAATATCAGTGGCACTAAGTATCATATTTAAGGAGTCACTGGAGTCGGGGGAGATTCCAAGATGCTGGAAACAAGCAAATGTGATACCTATCTTCAAAAAGGGAAGGAGGGATACGGCTCTAAACGATAGACCAGTTTCCTTGACCAGCATAGTTTGCAAAGTTATGGAGAAACTACTAAGGAAACATATCTCTCTTCACTTGGAATCCTTCAACTTTTTGTCAGTGAGGCAACATGGCTTCAGAGAAGGTAGATCAACAGTAACAAACTTATTAGAATTTTATGATGAGGTAAGCCAAATCTTACAGGAAAGAGAGGGTTGGGCAGATTGCATATTCCTAGACTTCCAGAAAGCGTTTGACACTGTTCCACATGGGAGACTTATTAGGAAGCTGCAATCAATGGCTAGAATAGGTGGAAATGTTTTGGAATGGATAAAAACTTACTTAGAAGGAAGGGAACAGAGGGTTAGAGTAAGACACACAGTGTCTGAATGGAGAAGAGTTAGTAGTGGAGTTCCACAGGGTTCAGTTTTAGGGCCACTTTTGTTCCTTGTATATGTAAATGACCTACCAGAGTCTGTAAATTCATTCATGAATATGTTTGCAGATGATGCAAAGATTGTGAAGAAAGTAAAAAACGAGAACAATGGTAGAGAACTTCAGGAGGATCTAAATAATCTGCATGAGTGGTCAGAAAAGTGGCTAATGAAATTCAATACTTCAAAATGTAAGGTAATGAGAATGGGTACAAGTGCAAGAAGGCCCAAGCTTGACTACTCGGTGGCTGGAGTACAACTTCAAGAGACAGAAAATGAGAGAGATCTAGGAGTAAACATACTGGCAGATTTGTCTCCAGAAATACATATAAATGGCATAGTAAGGGCAGCATATGCATTCTTATCAAATGTAAGGGTAGCCTTCAGGCACATGGACAAGGAAATGTTCAGAAATATTTATGTAACCTATGTGAGGCCAAAACTCGAATATGCAGCCCCCTTTTGGAATCCGCACTTGAAAAAGCACATAGCTAAGCTTGAAAAAGTTCAAAGACATGCCACGAAACTGGTGCCAGAAATACGCAATCTCAGTTATGATGAGAGGCTGAGGGAATTAGACTTACCATCACTCGAAGCTAGAAGAGTGAGGGGGGATATGGTGACAGTCTTTAAATTCCTTCATGGTTATGATAGAGTGAATAGGGATCGATATTTTGATATGGCTGGCTCTAGAACTAGAGGTCATCGTTTGAAACTTCGTAAGAAAACTTCTTTGCAGGATGTAAGGAAATACTTTTTCAGTGTAAGAGTAGTTGATAATTGGAATTGGCTAAGCGAGGAGGTAGTTAATGCTATCTCAATCCATAGTTTTAAGGACAGGTATGATAAGTATCACTAAGTCTAAAATGGAACCGATCAGGAGACGGGAAGATACGAGCTTTGGGCTCTTTCTCGTAAACACAATTAGGTAATCACAATTAGGTAATCACATTGCGCGGTCAGTGACACACGGAACTGCTCCTCTTAAATTTTTACTTTTTTCGAGTGACTAAGTGCTTAGTGGAAAACTTTACCATAATTTCCATAAATCTGAAATCCTTCAGAGTATTGTGAGTACAAAACTTATATTTGTTGTATGACGAGACTGTCCAAAATATTAAAGGAAAAAAAATTGAGAACATTTTTCGTGAGGGGAGAGAGAAGCTACCGTCCAGTTCTGCCTTGAAGGAAATTTAGAAGAGTTGCCAGAGGTGAGGCCATCACATCACATTACCTAATTTTTTGTGTAAACTGGGGAAAGCTCTTAAGCCGTTTACCTGATCCTGTGGTTCCATATATTGTTAAAATCAGCATCCTTCCCATTTATATTAACTTGTTAGTTAGTTTGATACACGAAATAATTGAATAAGTAAAAAAAAACAAAATATCCACCTGTCAACAGTACTGAGTTAAGATGCCAAGTAGTACAGCTGTCTTATTTTCTTCATTTTTTTTTTTGCTTTTCTTTTAGCTTTCTCTTTTACTATTTTGTTTTTATTCTGTATATATATTGAGTTAATTGTAAAGTCTAATCCTGTGATAACATACCTTGGTTAGCAAGTGAGTTTATCAGTTAGGAAGAATATATAGCAGAAACAGGTGGGTGCCACCTCAGACACAGGTTCGAATTTTTCCTTCAGGTTTGACTTTTGTTGTTGTTGCATTTTTTTTTCTTTTTCTTTTTATCCTTAAATTACCATGGTCAAGTTTTTAAGTTAAGATGTGTGTTACCAGAAAAGAGATAAACTGAGTCACTAAATAGCACTTATATGGAGATATAAAAATTCGGGTGTGAAGCTTAATTAAAAAGTTTTTCTCTTTTTTTTTCCTCTTTCTCGTCTTCTTTCTATATTCTGTGAGAGGGAGAACATAAAAATGACGCCATCTCTGTCCCAAACCTCTCCCATCCATGGGTCGGTAGGAGGGGTAGCCATCAGGAGACTCAAACAGAAATTCAAGAATTTAGAGGAAATGGTTATAAGCCTTGATGATAATATTCGGAATATGGATGGAGAAATGAAAGAGAATGAAACACTCAGAGAGCAAATAAGATCTTTGGAGGAAGCAAATAAAGCACAAGGGCAGGAGAGAAAGGAACTAGAAATAAGAATACAAGAAGCTGGAAGGGGAAAAGAGTCAACTAGAATCTAGAATTTCTAAACAAGTAGATAAAAACAAACAGCTGAATGACAACCTAAAGGAATTAGATGTTAGTTCACTGCTCTCTTCTGAGAGAGACGAGATTGCTGCTTGGAATGTCCAGATTAAGGAAAACATTGAACAGTTCAGAAAAGAGTTCCAGGAACTGAATATGGAAAATGATGCCATGAAAACTTCCTTTGCTGATGCACTAAAGGGGAATGTGGCAGTAAAAGAGGCTGTAAAGGTGGTGGCACTGGAAAACATACAAACAGTTGACTATAAAGAGACAGTAATCGAAAAAATGAAAGACGTTGTGATGGAAAGGGCAAACCCACTCATCAGACAGGCACTTGATAAGGAGAAGACAGTGGTAATCTCAGGCATAAGCGAGTCCCAGGAGCCAACATGGCAGGGGAGACTTGAAGAAAATAAAGCTAGGGTTGTAGACCTGATAAGAAAGCTTGGAGTAGTATGTGGTCCTGAGGATATTGTAAACATACACCAACTAGGTAAATATTCGAGGGAAGGAAAGCTGAGACCAACAAAAGTAACCTTTGAGAGAGGGGAAACATGTAGGGAAATATTGTTGAGAAAAAAAAGTCTAAAAGACCTTCAAGAATTCAAAGAAGTGTTCATTAGACGATACAGAACACAGGAAGAGATGGGAAAGATCAAAAAACTTGTTGCAAGAGGCAAGAAGGTTAAATGATGAAAGAAATGAAGAAGAGAAGAAAAATTTTCATTACAGAGTTCTTCCAGACAAAGGGGAGATAAAGAAGATAATGACAGAAGATCAGGGGATGGGGCCTCATTAAGATTGTTATACACAAATGCTGATGGATTAGCTGGTAAGGCAGTAGAATTAAAAGATAGGATTCACAACAGTAAGGCAGATATAGTAGCAATTACAGAGACTAAGTTGAGTGAGGACATAAACAGTGTCACAGTTTTTCCTAAGGGTTTCAGAATACTAAGGGTTGAAAGATCTGAGAGGACTGGTGGAGGGATAGCACTGCTCATAAGTGAAAGGATTCAAGTTGAAGAAATAAACTTGGCTATAGAAAGTGAGTTCAAGGAATTTCTTGTTGCTCGCATAAATACTGGGTCAGAGAGCATTATAATAACTGTTGTATACAACCCACCAAGGAACCAAAATAGGCTTGAAGTTTATGAGGAAAGTCATATAGGTACTATTGAAGTCATAAACTCAGTTGTTAACATGGCACGGGAAAAAAAATGTAGGATTTTGATTATGGGAGACTTTAATCATAAAGAGATAGATTGGATAAATCTTGACCCACACAGTGGTGAGGACTCATTCGGGGCAAGATTCCTAGATTGCGTACAAGGGAATTTCCTACACCAACATGTAATGGAACCAACAAGGGCCAGGGGTGGGGATGAGCCATCACTACTTGATCTAGTGTTCACAGATAATGTGTTGGATATTGAAAATATTGAGTATGAACCACCAATTGGAAAGAGTGACCACTGTGTGTTGTTGATGGAGTATATCATTGAAGATATTCTTCCTGAGAGTAGAGGCACTGAGGACATGAGGAGGAACTATCGGAAAGGAGATTACATCAAAATGAATGAGCTTTTTGCAGTTATTGACTGGAGAACCTTATTTTACAACAAATCTGTACAAGAAATGTATGACATCTTTTGTGAGAAATATGGGAAGATAGTAGATTGCTGCATACCTGTCACCAAAGTAGGTGTAATTCATGCCAGAGAGAAATGGTTCGATAATGGGTGTAAAAGAGCTAAGGAGTGGAGAGACAAATGCTGGAAAAGGTATAGGAGGAGAAAAAACATAAATGCCTGGCAAACCTACAAAAGAGCAAGAAATGACTACCTAAGTAAAAGGAGAGAGGCAGAGAGAGACTATGAGAGGGACATCACCAGGAAGGCTAAAGAAAATCCCAAGCTTTTCCACAGCTTTATCAGAGGAAAACTGAAGGTAAAAGAACAGGTTTTAAGGCTAAAGAGAGCGGATGGAAGCATCACTGAGACGGATGAAGAGATCTGCAAAGAATTGAACAAGGAGTTTCAGTCAGTATTTACAGTAGAAAATACCCCACCCCCTCAGATTGCAGTGATAGAAGCTCAAGGGCCGGTATTAGAGAACATCAACCTTACAGCCACAGAGGTATGCAAAGCGCTGATGGATTTAGATGTTCATAAAGCTACAGGTCCTGATGACATATCCCCTCATGTGCTTAAAAAATGCGCAAACACAATATCAGTGGCACTAAGTATCATATTTAAGGAGTCACTGGAGTCGGGGGAGATTCCAAGATGCTGGAAACAAGCAAATGTGATACCTATCTTCAAAAAGGGAAGGAGGGATACGGCTCTGAACTATAGACCAGTTTCCTTGACCAGCATAGTTTGCAAAGTTATGGAGAAACTACTAAGGAAACATATCTCTCTTCACTTGGAATCCTTCAACTTTTTGTCAGTGAGGCAACATGGCTTCAGAGAAGGTAGATCAACAGTAACAAACTTATTAGAATTTTATGATGAGGTAAGCCAAATCTTACAGGAAAGAGAGGGCTGGGCAGATTGCATATTCCTAGACTTCCAGAAAGCGTTTGACACTGTTCCACATGGGAGACTTATTAGGAAGCTGCAATCAATGGCTAGAATAGGTGGAAATGTTTTGGAATGGATAAAAACTTACTTAGAAGGAAGGGAACAGAGGGTTAGAGTAAGACACTCAGTGTCTGAATGGAGAAGAGTTAGTAGTGGAGTTCCACAGGGTTCAGTTTTAGGGCCACTTTTGTTCCTTGTATATGTAAATGACCTACCAGAGTCTGTAAATTCATTCATGAATATGTTTGCAGATGATGCAAAGATTGTGAAGAAAGTAAAAAACGAGAACAATGGTAGAGAACTTCAGGAGGATCTAAATAATCTGCATGAGTGGTCAGAAAAGTGGCTAATGAAATTCAATACTTCAAAATGTAAGGTAATGAGAATGGGTACAAGTG
>JAXCGZ010021277.1:27500-32500 GCA_037179515.1 Halocaridina rubra | reverse complement strand
GGGTATTGTTGGTCCCGAATGAGAATGGGAGTTGAAATAAATGAGAAAACGAATCCACGAGTGATGTTGGAGAAACTGTAATATGAACATAGTGGCATTCAGATAGAATGCGTTCACTCCTAAGCATATATAAGATTATAAGGTCTGCTTCCTTTTAACCTTCTGTGGTGTAGTTGGTAGTGCCTTATCTTGGTAATTATAAGTCCTACCTTCAAGTTCCAGTCGGGGTAAAAACTATTCATATTTTTACATAGGTAATGTGCTTATTTGATTATTGTTGGTGCCGAATGAGATTGAGAGTTCATTTAAAGGCGAAAACAAAACCAAGAGTGAAGTTTGGGAGACTGTAATATGAACATAGTGGCATTCAGATAAAATGCGTTCACTCCTATGTTTAACAGATATAAGCTATAGGGTCTGTATCCTTTTAACCTTCTGTGATGTAGTTGGTAGCGCCTTGGCTTAGTAATTATAAGTCCTAGGTTCAAGTCCCGGTTGGGGTAAAAATTATTCTATATATATATATATATATATATATATATATATATATATATATATATATATATATATATATATATATATATATATATATATATATATATATATATATGCAAAATAAACTTGTATCACAGCCCAATATGAAGCAAAAAAAAAGGCCCAAAAATACAACACAAAGAGAAGTGAAGATGTACTATATATTACGATTGGACTCCAGTTGTAATATATAGTACATCTTCGCTTCTCTTTGTGTTTTATAAATAGGTCTTTTTTTGCTTCATATATATATATATATATATATATATATATATATATATATATATATATATATATATATATATATATATATATATATATATATATATATATATATATATATATATATATATATATATATATATTTATATATATATATATATATATATATATATATATATATATATATATATATATATATATATATATATATATAATGACATAATATTTTATATTATATATCATACCAAGTTGCATTTTGATACATTATATTATATCATATTAAATTATATTATGCTATACTACATTAATGTTATATCATAATATATCTTAATATAATATATTATTATATTATATTATATCATATTATATTATAATATATTATATTATATTATTTTATATTATATTGCATTATATTATATTATATTATATTATATTATATTATATTATATTATTTTATATCATATTATATCATATTGTCTTTTTTATTCAGATAAATGTACATTGGGACGTGCACATGGGCACTCCCAGTGACATTGCAGTTGTTAATTATTGCAATCTAGATATGGTCACGTATAAATCAAATATCAATAGACTTTGCAATTCATTTTAAATATCATAGCAATTAAATAAGAACAAAATATAGTGTAATAATTGAACGATGGCAGGAGAGCACTCTGCGATTATTAATTATGAGTAATATATTATGGTTTACATGTATTAATGGCAGAAGAGCACTCTTCAATGATTGATTAAGAGTAATATTTGTAACAATAATTTTCAATAGCCCTTGTTGAGTGCTATTATTTAAGCTAAAGCTCCACTTTACCTCAGAACCACTGCAGACAATTTGCTGCCAAAATAGAATAACAGTTTTCAGGTTGGAGTAATAAGTAGGTACTTATACATATCATGCATGGACATGTACCTACATCTGTATATATACAAATACATATGCATGCGCATACTCATATATACATAACTAATTAAATGAGCAATAGAAATGCCACTGGGTTTTCACAGTCATACATATCTAGGAGAGAGAGAGAGAGAGAGAGAGAGAGAGGAGAGAGAGAGAGAGAGAGAGAGAGAGAGAGAGAGAGAGAGAGAGAGAGAGAGAGAGAGAGAGAGAGAGAGAGAGAGAGAGAGAGAGAGAGAGAGAGAGAGAGAGAGAGAGAGAGTTTGTGATATTCATTTCAGCAAAAGGAGTTATTAGTCCTTTCCACTTATTATGATACATACATGCATACTCATACACATCATTCTCATCTGAGGGTGACACAACAAAGGAAAAGGACATGCTGAATAAAAAGTCCGAGCATTGAGAGTTCAGAAACAGGGCACTGCTAGGCCCCGAGAGAAAAAAAATATGTGCATGATATCAACTGCATACACTTTATATTATATTATATTATATTATATTATATTATATTATATTTTATTATATTATATCTTACTCTGTTATATTATATTTCATTATATTATATCATATTATATTATATTATATTACATTAAATAATATTATATTACATTAAATCATTTTATATTATATTATATTACATTATATTATGTTATATTAAACTATATTACTTTATATTATACAGTATTAAATTACATTATGTAATATTATACCATTTTATATTATTATTTTATATTGTATTATATTATATTATATTATGTCATATTATTTTATATTATATTGCATTATATTATATTATATTATATATATATATATATATATATATATATATATATATATATATATATATATATATATATATATATATAAATATATATATATATATATATATATATATATATATATATATATATATATATATATATATATATATATATATATATATATATATATATATATATATATATATATATATATATATATATATATATATATATATATATATATATATATATATATATATATATATATATATATATATATATATATATATATATATATATATATATATATATATATATATATATATATATATATATATATATATATATATATATATATATATATATATATATATATATATATATATATATATATATATATATATATATATATATATATATATATATATATATATATATATATATATATATATATATATATATATATATATATATATATATATATATATATATATATATATATATATATATATATATATATATATATATATATACATATATATATATATATATATATTTATATTATATATATATATATATATATATATATATATATATATATATATATATATATATATATATATATAATATAATATAATATAATATAATATAAAATAATATATATATAATATGATATAATACAATATAATATAATATATATATATATATATATATATATATATATATATATATATATATATATATATATATATATATATATATATATATATATATATATATATATATATATATATATATATATATATATATATATATATATATATATATATATATATATATATATATATATATATATATATATATATATATATATATATATATATATATATATATATATATATATATATATATATATATATATATCAAATAAACACATTACCATATGCGAAAATATGAATCAATTTTACCCGGACCGGGACTTTAACCTGGAACACATAATCATTGGGCCGAGGCGCTACCAACTACACCACAGAAAGCCAGTATGGAAACAGACCTTATATCTTTTATCTGCTATACTATGAATGAACGCATTCTATCTGAATACCACTCTGCTCATATTACAGTTTCCCAAACCTCACTTGTGGTTTCGTTTTTGCATTTAATTCAACTCCCAATCTCATTCGGGACCAAATATAATCAAATAAGCACATTACCTTCTTTGGTGTAGTTGGTAGCACCTCGGCACAGTAATTATGTGTCCCAGGTTAGAGTCCCAGTCGGAGTAAAAATTATTCATGTTTTCACATATTTAATGTGCTTATTTGATTACTGTTGGTCTCATATGAGATTGGTAGTTGAATTATATGCGAAAACGAAACCACGAATGAGTTTGGGGGAAACTTAACATAAACAAATTGGCATTTAGATAGAATGCATTCATTCCAAGTATGGAATATAAAAGCTATTAGCTTTGTTTCCCTTTTGACCCTCAGTGGTTTAGTTGGTAGTGCCTCGGCGCTGTGATTATGTGTCCCAGGTTCAAGTCTCGAACAGGGTAAAAATTCTTCATGTTTTCTCATATAGAAATGTGCTTACTTGATTATTGTTAGTTTCGAATGAGATCTGGAGTTGACTTAAATGCGAAAACAGCCACGAGTGAGGTTGGGAGAAACTGTAATATGAACAGAGTGGCATTCAAATAGATTGCGTTCATTCTTAGTATAACAGATAAAAGCTATTAGGTCTGTATCCCTTTTGACTTTCAGTGGTGTAGTCGGTAGTGCCTCGGCAAAGTAATTATGTGTCTCATGTTCAAGTCCCGGTCGGGTTAAAATGTTTTCATGTTTTCACATATGGAAATGTGCTTATTTGATTATTGTTAGTCCCGAATGAGATTAGGAGTTGAATTAAATGCGAAAATGAAGCCATGAGTGAGGTTAGGGGAAACTAATATGAGCAGAGTGGCATTTTTATAGAAGGCGTTCATTCCTAGCATAGCAGATAAAAGCTATAAGGTCTGTTTTCCTTTTGACCTTCTGTGGTGTAGGTAGAGCCTCTGCACAGTAATTACGTGTCCCATATTCAAGTCCCGGTTGGGGTAAAAATTATTCATATATATATATATATATATATATATATATATATATATATATATATATATATATATATATATATATATATATATATATATATATATATATATATATATATATATATATATATATATATATATATATATATATATATATTATATATATATATATATATATATTTATATATATATATATATATATATATATATATATATATATATATATATATATATATATAATATATATATATATATATATATATATATATAAATATATATATATATATATATATATATATATATATATATATATATATATATATATATATATATATATATATATATATATATATATATATATAATATATATATATATATATATAATATATATATATATATATATATATATATATATATATATATATATATATAAATATATATATATATATATATAATATATATATATATATAT
>JAXCGZ010021277.1:10000-22500 GCA_037179515.1 Halocaridina rubra | reverse complement strand
TGGAGGTGAGCACGAGGATTCAAACGTTTTGCCACCTCCATATCAGTTGATCCACCTTCGCACGCTATTTCCCTGCTGTTTACTGGCAGAAACTGCTGTGGTTGAACACCACAGTGGGGGGTTGGAGCTTGCCCCGACTGATGAATACCCATTGTATTGAAATGGGAATAAAGGTTTATTATTATTATTATAATTATTATTATTATTATTATTATTATTATTATTATTATTATTATTATTATTATTATTATTATTATTATTATTATTATTATTATTATTATTATTATTATTTTTATTATTATTATCATTATTATAATTATTAAGTGTTACCAGATATTACATCCCAGCCCCAATGCACTAACTGGGATAGTGCATTATACAGTATAAAACAATTGGGTTGCAAAGGTCAATATCAAGTCACAAAACCATACATATCCAAAGTATAGGTTACAATATAACTTGAGTAATACAGATTACAAAATAATTAATCAAATTAATTACAAAAAAAGCATATATAATTATATAATGCACCTCTATTTCTAATTTTCATCCATGGCAGCACTTTCTAGCACACAAATTCTAGTAATGGGACTCTCATACATACCTGTTGCTGCTATCACATCAACACAACATATCAACCCATATTACTCTTATGTGCCCCAGTCACTAGTGCTAGTGGCCATTGATTTCAGGGAGCATTGTCTTGCTTCAGAAGCATTAAGTCTCCTATCTTAAGATTAGGATGTGTTTTCATCCATTTTTTGTGCTCTTGTAAGGTGGGTAGGTACTCCTGTAACCACCTATGCCAGAATACATCTGCTAAATATTGCGCCTGTTTCCATCGGCGTCGATATGCATCCTTTTAGTCAAACTTCCCATATGGTAACACAGGACCTCCTGTCAGCATCAGCAAGTGATTGGGTGGCAAAGGTTTTTCATCTCTAGGATCATCAGATAACTTGATGATAGGCCTACCATTTATAATCCCCTCAACAATGGTCAGAAAAGTTACTAAGGTTTCAACATCCATGACCTGTTGTTTCACCACCCTTGCCAGCACAGATCTTATGGTTCTAATTTGCCTCTCCCAGACGCCACCCATGTGAGAGGCTCTGGGAGGATTAAACTTCCAAGTAACTTCCCTTTTCAATAGATGCTCATGGATATGATTCTGGTTCCAATCATCTATGACACGACGCAATTCATGCTGAGCTCCAATGAAATTAGTGCCATTATCAAACCAAATTTCCTTTGGTTCTCCCCTTCTGGCCATGAATCTCTCCAGTGCACTGATGAAGCTATCTGTGTCAAGAGAATGCACCACTTCAATATGTATAGCTTTAATATCGAGGCAAGTAAAGATGCAGCCATACCTCTTTTCCTCTGAGCGTGCTCTTTTCACAATGAATTGACCAAAGTAATCCACTCCCACTTTGGTAAAAGGGGGTTCATATGGGGTAACCCTAGCTTCTGCCAAATTGGCCATCTGCTGGAATTCTGTTTTATCTCTCAGCTTCCTACAGATAATAAACTAGTGCACTATCTTCTTTACTAGTTTCCTTCCTTTAATTATCCAATAATACCTCCTGGTGTCTACCAGTACACGCTCTACTCGGGCATGTCCTGCCCTCCTGTGGTAATCCTGTATGATAATCTTTAAGATTGGGAGATCACTTGGCAATATAAACTGATGCTTAGTACTATCCTCTTGTCTTAATTCTATTAGTCTTCCTCCCACCAACCAAAGACCTGAGGTTGACTTCTTGGGAATCAATTTATTAATCTTCCTTTCATCTAAAAGTGTATTCTGAGTATATCTGATGATAGCTTCTTCAGCAATTCTCATCTCATCTGCTACTAGTGGTCCCCTTTGATATGGTTTATTTCTAAGTATTTGACATAGTCTTTGAAACCAAGTAACCGCATTCTTCAGTCTATGCCATTGAGGAGTAATGACTCAGGAATCTACTTGTATGATCATCTTGAGTATTGATGGCATACACTACCGGGGATGGCTTTACTTCAGCCATCCTTTCTGATACTTCACAGTTAAATAAAGGCTGCCTGGGCCAATTACTTCTATTTTGATATAGAAAACTAGGTCCCTTTATCTAACGTTCATCACTAACAAGTTCAGATGCATTGTCTCCAGGATTCTCAGTAGTGGATACATATCTCCATGGTGTTGGTGTGGTATGACCCAAAATCTTTGCCACTCTATTGGCAACGTAAGTTTGAAACCTCTTTGCTGTACTCTGTAAATACTATAACACCATAGTGTTATCTGTCCCAAAAAAAAGATTCTTCTAATATTACTTCCAACTCGTCTTGTAGAAGTTTGTCTAATCTAACAGCTTCTAGTGCTCCAGCTAACTCTAATTGTGGAATGGTGGAACCCTTTAAAGGTGCTAGTCTAGACTTTGCCATCATGAGATAAACAGAGATAGTTTAATTCTCAAAAACAGTCAATAAATATGAAACAGCACCATAACCATACTTTGAAGTATCACAGAAATGATGTAACTGGGCTGTCCTTACAAGTTTGTCCTTCTGTACAACACATCGAGGAATCCTGAACTTCCCAATAATAGGCAAGTCTTTTAGCCACCAGCCCCATTGTTCCTCCATGTCCCTTGGCAAGGACTCATCCCATCCTTTTTCCAGCCTGCACAATTGCTGGAATAGCCGTCTTGCCTGTGGCAGAAATGGACTCACATATCCTAAGGGATCATATACTGTGCTGAGTGTGCAAAGTACTCTTTTTGTTCTTGATTTATCATTTACCTGCACGTCAAACCTGAAACAGTCAAGCTCAGGTATACTGGTCATTAACTCTGGTGAGTTAGAAACAAACTTTGTAAGACAAAAACCTCTCTTGGCCAAGAGCTGCATCACTTGACTTGTGAGAAGGACTACAGTCTCCAATGTCTTCACAGATTTCAAGCAGTCATCCACATAAAAATTATGTAGAATAGTGTCCAACACTGCCTGAGGAAATACTTCCTTAAATTCTCTGGTTACTTGCTGAAGTGCATAGTTTGCACAGCTAGGACTCCAAACCCCTCCAAAAAGGTGTGAAGTCATGAGGTATGTCATAGCCTTACCTTCTGTATCATCTCCCTGAAACTACAGGAAATGCAGCACATCTCGATCATCTAGAGGAACTCTCACTTGCAGTAACATTGCCTCGATGTCAGCTATGAAAGCAATGGCTCCCTGTCTAATTCTCAATAAGACTCCCATTAACTTATCTGCCAGGTCAGGTCCTTGCCATACATGGTCATTTAGTGATGACTTTCCAAAATTTGCAGCACAATCAAATACAATTCTAGCCTTATCAGGGTTCTTAGGACCGTGACTGGGTGATGTGGCAAGTAAATACCTTGCCATCAGCTCTGCTCATATCTTCCAGTGTCACCAATTAGCATGACCTTTTCCTAATAGTTCATGAATTTCCTTTTTGTACCTTTCTTTCAGATTCCTATCTTTATCCAATCACTTTCGCAATATCTGTAAGCGTTGTTCAGCCATAGCATGGTTCTCAGGTAGCCAAGGTCTTTCTGCCTTAAAAGGAATGTTCAATGCATAGTGACCATTATTAAAGACTGGTTCTTATCCCAGACTTCTAAAACTTTTAAGTCACTCTGAGAATTACCTGGTGTTTCACAGTTGACTCCTTCCAGGTCCCATAACTTAAACAGGTCCTTCTTCATCATTGAAGTAGTGTGTACAAAATGAGATCTCACTGTGCACGTAAAAGGGTTAATAGGACTGTTAATGGCCCTGCCTAATGGTGCATGAATGGCAAATAGCTCACCTGGTTGTCCTTTTTTTACTTCATCAGATAGCAAGAGAGCAGCACAATCCTGCCCTACTAGCAGGTGAACCTAATCTACCTCCAACTCAGGTAACCTTAGCTTCTTCAGGTGTGACCACCTTTCAATATCAAGTTGACTTGACAAGCCTGACAAGTCTAAATTCAATGTTGGCCTAACAGCTACTTCTTGTATACAAAAAGGTTTATGTGTGTCATCAAGATCAGGTACAAGAAGAGTAATAATATTTGAATTCATAGGCATTTTGCTAGTTCCATAGTAATGAGTTCCAACTGACGAGTGACACCTCTGGTTCCTAACTTTTCACGTAATTTTTCTCTGCAATGCGTAGTATTTGTTCCTGGGTTCAACAGTGCATATGTATCAACAACAATATTCGTATCCAAACATCTGACTCTTTCTGGCACTATAGGAAGAGAAAGCCTACCACCTTGTCGGCAGGCGAAGTTTCTCACTCTGGGATTCATAAAACTATTCAGTGGTGTGTAGTTAGTAAACTGTGTTGCTGCTACTGGCATCCGTGATTCTGATGCAGGAATGTGTGTTGGTGCTTCCTGTATATTAGCAACATCTTCTGCTTTCTTACTTGGGAGATGAAGATACTTGCTGTGTTTCCTTCCACAGCCTTCAATGTTACAGAAAAAAAAAAATTAAAATCTTATCAATGTTTCCCTGAGAAAAACACTGCACACGCAGACCCTTAGATTTTACCAGATTCCAACGGTCCTTTACTTTCAAAGCCTTTAATTGTGAACAAGATATTACATAATGTTTTTGTCCACAACAAGGACACTTACCTCCTGTCCGCTTCCCGCTCTCTGGTCTAGATGTATCCTCAGTTACAGAAGTATTGACAGGAGGTTACGAGTTGATCTTGCCTTGCGAAAGCCATACTGGTGATCGGCGATAAGCGAGTTAGATTCAAGACGTTTAAAGAAGTGAGAATTGAGCTGAGCTCAGAATACTTTGGCGATAGCAGAGGTTAGGGTAATACGTTGGTTGTTAGCGGCAATAGAGTGGTCACCCTTCTTAGGAACAGGTTGAACTAGAGTATGCTTCCAAGATGAAAGGATAGATACTGGCTGAGAGAATAAGGCATAAAAGACGCTTAAAGCACAGGAACCAGTTTATCTGCAAACTCCTTCAGGAACTTTGCATTTACGAGGCAAATCACCTTACCTAATCTAGCAATGCCTAACCTAACCTAATTAAGCTTATAATTTGCTAGTTTATTTAACTTTATATGAGGAGTTTGGGGATTACTCGTCTTTGCCATATTCCAGACCAGTTAAGTGATAAGTTGATATACTACTTGACTACTAAAAGAGCTCTCGGCAAAGTAATTTCCTTAAGCAGAGAAGTTGGCGAAGTGGTAAATGTAAAGGAGAAAATATGTGTGACTGGATTATCGATTATGATACCCAATGGAAATTACTGTATTTTAATTAAAAGTAATTTTCTAAACTCTATCGCTGTCTGATCTCTACAGATTTTACGACAAAATTGTTTACATCCATCCTTAGGGAAATTTTAATTTGAAACTGAAATAAAAACATTGATCAATACTTTAAGCGATTCTGTTTGTGAATGTTATCAAACGAGTCAAGACATAAGAAAATTCTGTTGTCATTACCAAAAGAAGATAATGGATAAGAAAATATAACTGATAATTAGATAACTCCAAATCCTATCAAGATACACGCACGTTAGAGCTAAAATGAGAACTGTTTACATTAAAAATATAGAAACTATCCATAGTACTAAACAAGCCAACACAAGTTGCTTAAAACACACAGCTTTTGAGAATGCCAAAAGAAGCCCTTGGGTGAGAATAACTTAAATTTATAAAATAACTGTCATATGAAGAAGTGTTTTTTTGTTCCTTTTCTAAAGTTTTGCAGGAAGTTATGGAGATGAGGTCCTTAAAAAAATGGATTTTCTATGCGATACTGATTGTCCATATTGTTATAAATACAAATACAAATACAAAACGCTGTGGTCTAACAAACTTTGCAAAATTATACAAATTTAAAGATTTTGATGAAACCGTGAACCAAGAGGTAATTCGAGTTTATATTTTTATAGAATTTGCTTTTAGTTATTCAATTTTTTATAGTCAAAGCGACAAAAACAATTACTAGTCTTTTTCTTAGCTATGGATATATCTTGCGTGCTACATATATCTATTGCTATTGAGTGATTATTTGTGTTAGAACATTATTGAGATTAAAAAAAATAAACTATTTTTACGACTCAGCCTTATTAATTGAAAAAATAGCGACCCAATTGTATATATTTTTATGAAAGTGGCACCGGAACAGGCAAAGAAAATTACCCTCATCGGGCTCGGGCACTAAGAGAGCACTGAGACAAAGAAAAAATAGAAGCTTAAGAACAAAGCAAATATAAGTGAATGATAAGCAATAGGAAAAAGATAGGCTGAATGCATAGTCGAAGTAATAAAGACCTATCGATATAGCAGGTTTAGGCCTTGAAATGACGATAGATCAGCTCTTAAAAGGAAGATAGGCTTATAAGATTTAGGAAAGAAAGAAGGAGGAAGAGAGTTACAGAGTCTGGAGGTGGAAGGGAGAAGTAATCACTGCACAGTACTTGTTAGGCGAGGCTGCTTGGCGAGTGTTTCATGGTCTCAGCATCGAGGGAATGATGCAACTCGTCAACTCATCAGATATAAGAGAGAATGGAATGATACCTTACAGCGAAGCAAAAGGGAATCCAGATTAGAAGTAAGAGAAGAATCGTTGTTGAGTCTGATTGCCGTAGATTCAATCCTTTCAAGGAAAGCACCCTAGATGTGTGAGCAGGACTCTAAACAGGGACATATAAGACTTTATAGATTTTTGAGCAATGACGAAATCAAAGCAGAACTCCCAATTGTTTAGATGCAGTTTTAGAAATTTGGATTATGTGACTCCTCCAAGGCAAGTTATAGGCTATATGAATTTATAATTTGTCAATGGAATTATGAAGGTAATTTTAGTTTCGAAGACAAAAGGGCTATCAAGAAGAGAAGCTAAAGAGAAAGATAGAAACTGTATCTTGGAAGCATTGAAATTAATTGAATATTGAGTGCCCCACTCAGATTCTCTCTGTAAATCAGAGTTTAAAGTTGAAGAAAGAGTGATGCGAGACTGCTTACAGTAGCAGAGAAAAGGGAACAGTATAATTGCTGACCAAAGTGTGGAGAAGAGAGAAAGATGGGGACTGGAGAAGGTTGTTGATGAAGAAAAGGAACAGAGTGTGTGAAAGAATAATGTACTGTGGATGACACTGGTAATTGGGAATTAGCTACAAGTTGCACCGTTAACAACCACTGATATAAAACGGTCAGAAAGAAAACTGGAAATCAGACCACTGAGGGAAGGGGCAAAGCCATTAACAGAAAGTTTGGCCAATAGAGCCTTGTTCCATACTCTTGCAAAAGCATTGGAGATATAAAAGGCAACAACAAAAGATTCCCCATAGTGCTTCAAAGAAGATGACTACATGAGTGAGATAAGACAGAAAGTCACCAGTCGACTTTGTCTTGTGGAAGCCGTACTGATTATTGGAATTAAGTCATATATATTGGAGATGTTTCAGAAAGGGCGAATTGAGCAAAGTTTCAAATATTATAGGGATAACAGAGGTTAGGGCAATTGGTCGGTAGAAGGAAGGAATAGAGTAGTTGCCTTTGTTATGAACAGATTGAACTAGAGCGTTCTTCCAAGATGAATGATAGATGTTATTTAAGAGAATGAGGAGAAAAATATGGAAAAGCATTGGAGCCATTTTATCTGGAAACTCATTAAGGAATTTGAAGGGATGCCATCTGGCTGGATACCTTGTTTGTGTTTAGAAGAACCTTATGGACTTTGCATGAAAAAAAATAATATGGAATGAAATAGGGTTAGAGAGGTTTAAAATGCGAGGGTTAGGTGCAACGAAAACACTTATGGAAGAGTTGGCAGAAAAATGAGAGCCAAAGGAAGTGGCTTTGTCAGTGGAAAGCAAGCTATAGAACTATTAGGACGAAAGAGAGTTAGAAATCTTGAGCTACAGAAGTTTTTGGAGAAGTTTTTTCCTAAGAACCAGAAACATATATATTGGTATGAGAAGCGCTAAGGCCATTAGCTCTCCTTCTTAAAAAGGAAGCTTTAGAGCTACAAAACTGAGCACTGCAGAAACCCTAACCGTAATAAAAGCAAAGCGAGTTTAATTATGAGGATAGGCTTGGTACGACCAGTATGCCTGAACCCTGGCCTGAATAGCCATGGAGCAAGCAGTATTAAATCAAAGCTTAAGGGGAGGAAAAGGTTTGATAGAGGAGGAGATAAACACCTCCATTCTGAGGATATGATCTCAAAAACTTTTAGAGCTGCAAGATTAGAGCTGCAGGTGTGAAAGCAGTAGTCATCCCATACAAAAAAGTTCTCAGATCATCATGTTAAGTACACTCGAAGTGTCAAAGACGATGCTGAGTAGGAATTGATGGATGGGGGACGAAAATGGAAGAGACTGAGATCAAACAGTGGTCAGACTATCAGAGAGGGGAAAGTACAGAATATGAATAAATGATCGGATTAAAAGTAAAGAATAGGTCAAGAGTGTTGGCTGCATGGTTATTATAATCAGGAACACGTGAAGGATGTTTGATAATCTGCTCCTGATTGTGAATACAGAGAAACCTAGGGCCTCACTACCTCATCCATCAGCATTAGAAGGATGAAGTTACTCACTATAGTGTACATTGAAGTCTCCAATGTAGAAAACTTCAGCATATTGGTAAGGAGATAGCAAGGACTCATGTCAGGAAGATAGATTTTCCAAGAAGGACAAAGTAAGTTGAGTTAGGATAGCAGTCGCAGATGCAAAGAAATATAGTTGTAGTGGAGGGATAGATCTTCAACCTAAGAACATCAAAAGTCCGTGAGCCTTGCAATATGAGTGTTACTGTTGCAGTGGGTACAAAGCCCACCTTTGAAATGGAAACGAGATTAAGTCATAGTGAGAGTTTTCAAACTGGTCAGGGGATACACGGCTAGGAAGCTGGATTTCAGAAAGAATGAGGAGCTTATGGAGGGATATACCAAAGTGCTGTACCGCATACGGAAGATTAGAGTTCAGACCACGGATATTAGAAAAGTGAAAAGTGAAAGAAGCTAGCTATCATGAGGTGCAAGGTTAAGGGCAGAACCATTACTAGCACGAAGCGTGTCTGCCCTCATGCCAATAGCGGAGTCAACATAGGTCCTTAGAGATTCTTCCAATCATTCTATAACGGCTACTCGGAGTCATACGTTGAGAACCTTCCATAAAGTTAGAAGTAGTGAACATTGTATTCCTAGAGCACATAAAATAATTTGCATACAACTTATTTTTGAAGTATGATACTTCGATCTACAGGTTCATAATATTCTATATAAAACTTTTCTAAATACATTGCCCCATAAACACAAATAAAATACTATTAAAAAAAGGAATGACTTCTGAAAAATCTTCTAATTTGCAACTCCTATCTAGGTCAGACATGCCTTTTGCGCCAATAACTCTTGAAGGAAATGTTTTGTCCTCTAAGGAATATTTTTCTATCATGTGAAGGATAACATCAGTTTTTCTTTTGGGAATATAACAATGTTTCATTTTGTCGCTTTCCACAAGGCATAATTACCTTATAGTATAATTAGGGAGCAATATAGGGGAAGTGTATAGTCATAACAGTGACAAAAAAAACTTTAGTGATTTGGGTGTACAAAGCTTCAAAAGATAGCACACACACAGATAGATAGATAAATAGATACTTTATTGACCACAAAATACATCTGTAAATTATGTACATAGCATAGTAGATTAGTTACTCTCTTCAGTAATACAAATCTCATATAAAAAATAAAATAAAAAGTTTAAATTGTAGTCCAAAACCTAAACCGTTATCAAATATAGATGGCATAATTGGCAATATGGAATGAGCAATTCAATGTAAAAAATAAATATGGTCTCCATACGTTCACCGTTCAATAAAATGCTAGAATATTATGAATTTTCATACATACGGTATCAGGCGTGAATTGATCAGAATGCATTAACTGTTCCAATGTATCAAAATTATAACTCTGGCTAAGTTGACTGGTCAGCAGACAATATTGAACCACGTGTCATTCATTCTGTACATCACCACACATACACAAACGTTCCTCTGGCAGCAACCGCCCCCGTCCTCGCTTGTTCCACTGCCCTGTCTCACACACCAATGAATATCCACACACGCGAAAACGAGTAAATGACAGTCTGTGCAGTTCATTAATAGTGTGTCTTTGCTTATAAACATGATGTACGTCAAAAGATGGGTTAATTTCTTTATATATCTTACGTCTAGATGACTCACTGTTCCTAATCACAGACACCACATCTCTCATCACAACGCTCAGATCTACTGGCTCTCTTGAAATATATTCGCTCATCAAGCTACCCGTAACATAATTCGCCTCAGTTACAGTCCTAATAGCAAATGAAAGCGGGTCATCTCGGTCCTTGGATCTTTCTTGCCACATTCTGTGAAAGAACTTATGCTGTTTATATTTTACAAGATCTGGCAATGGAGGGTATCCAGATTCAACATAACAAACGTCACTACATGTTGTTTGCCTCACTCCCAGTAACTGTTTCAAACACCAATTGTACAACTTAATCATAGGCTTCAGATCCAAGCACACCCACGACTCACATCCATAAAGCAGTGTTGACATAAGACAAGCATCAAAAACTCGTTTCTTCGCTATGAAGGGAATATCGTTATTTTTCGTTATGAATGAAACAAATTTAAGTACATGGCACACCTTAGCATTAGCATGAGCTCTAACAGCTGATGAAACACACCTGTCACTCGTAAATGGTGAACATAATAACTACACTTATCACAAGGGTTCACAACTAGTTCGTTCACCACTAACGTCTCCGAGTCTGCTTCACCGCCGCTTATCACAAAAAACTTGGTTTTTGACTGATTAATCATCATCCCATATTCGGTACAATAAATTTTAAAAATAGTTAATTTCTTTATCATATTTCTTCTTGTGCTCGCTAGCAGTACAGTATCGTCCATTAACACCAAAATATTTAACCACATCAAAAATCCATCCAACTCACATCCTTCTTTAATCATTCTAATCAAATCATCCACAAATACAATAAAAAGCAAACAAGAAGTTGGGGAGCCCTGTCTCACACCGATCGTTATGGTTATTATTGCGGTCCCAATAATACTTTCTGTTACACTATGCATGGCAATTATCGTGCCCAGCATCAATGAAAAACAACCTAATCGCTGTAATACTCGGAACAAAACGTTTCTCGGTACCATGACATAGGCCTGTGAAAAGTCTACAAATGTTATAACTCTTCGCCATGTCACAAAACAAACGTAAGGTTACAATGTGCTCCAGGCATCCCCTTTTCTCTTGGGTTCCTGCCTGCTCTCTATATGGCTTAAACCATTGTTTTAATCGGGAACACAGCACCATGTCGTAAATTTTTGAAATGCTGCTAATTATATTAATTCCTCGGTAATTCCCCACATTTGCTTTGTCACCCTTTTTAAATATCATAAATAATTTAGCTTTTGCCCATGACTGTGGGTATACACCTGATTGAAACACCGTATTAAAAAGAGTCATAAGAGTTAATATCCAAGAGCCTGGCAATATCTTGAACAGTCCGGCGATACACCATCCGGTCCGCATGCCCTATCGGATTTCACCTGCTTTATTTGTTGATCAACTTCTATGGATGTTATAGCCTCATCCAAAATGGGAATAAATACATCATGGAGTACATCGTGATTGTCGAGCTCTACACTATTTGGGGGATTCAAGACACTCTCATAATAATCTTTAAACTCCTCATTAGTAGGACAATCATTTCCTTTTCTGTCATACTCACCCCTACAGTCTATAGCTCGCCAAATCTTCAAATCATCCTTATCATTTAATACTGTCTCCCATCTTCCCATACTATTATCCACTTGTTGTTCATCAGGCTGACTCCTACTGGCACTCGCACAATGATATACTGCATCAATCACACTACAAGCAACACTCTCCATCCCGACAGGTATTTCGTATTGTGTTAAATTGTTTCGGAAGTCTCTTTCGTTAATAGCATTTATATTTATAGGCTTTTTTACTCCGCTGTTTCAAGTTGCACTACCACACCACACCACATGCTATCCCAGGAGCTGGGCGTGGGAGCTGAGATTTACCATATCTACTCCCTTTAAAGAAACTGTTACAGATACTGGTGCATGATCTGAAGGGAACGAATCATTACGAATCACTGCAAAATCGCTCACCTCGCCCAATACCTGGAAGCTAACCACACACGTATCCACTTCCGATACCCATACATTTCCTTTACGATATGTTAAGTCGCTAATATAGTGATCATTAGGCTTCTTAAGGTTATGAACTAGTAATAATTCAGAGTCAGTGCAAATGGTTGACAAAATACAGGCATTATTGTTAGGGAGTCTCACATTGTCTGGTACAGTAGGATAGGAGTACAAATGATTATTTGACACCTCAACAAGCTTAATTAATTCACGCGCAAACTTACCAAATCTAGCGTTCATATCACCTATTATGAAACACTTACTATCTGGATAAGATT